>BLSH010478660.1:153133-164278 GCA_018402905.1 Glandirana rugosa | reverse complement strand
CCATTCATATGTGTTCCATGCACAGGATATAATACGGTGTCCTTATATCTTTCAAAGTGTGTATACAATCCTCCACCTCTTCACCTCCACACCCAGTGAGTGAAATTCCTACTCACCAGAGCCTTTGATTCCTATTACGGGAATCAAGCCAGCATTAGATCAATCAATCAAGGTGCCTCTTCATAGGAGGAAATCCCACTGTTTCTGGCTGCGGCGCTGGATCCTATAGATCACTCACCTCCCATGCAAGGGGGTAGAGTAAGGAATGGAGCCGATATAGTGAAGTATTGCCAAATTGGATGTTTTATTGCTTGCAGTTATACAGTTAAAATCAATATAAAAAGTAGTCTTACATTACTTTCAAGTTGTGCAGGGGACGCCGATTGCGCTCCTCCTGCAAGGCTGTATATAGGAAGTGCCGTCGGAATCAGACTGTCCTAACGCGGCGTTTCGTCAGTCACCGTGCTGACATCATCAGAGGAATAACATAAATGTGATTTGTCTTACCCAGGGGCCGCTGATAAGGCAGTACAACCAGCCCTTTTGTACTGGGCCCTATCAGCTGATCAGGGGGATCCGGGCAGCTTTATAGTGCATTTTTTCAAAAAAAAAAAAAAAATAGGGCTCAATACATTACACCCCCTCCTACTTATGGGGTGTATAAATATATTTCCCAGGTTAACAGAGGGGTTCAAGAGGTGGGAGCTGAGGAGGGACTAATTTTTTGGGCGGAGGTGCATGCTCTGGAGTTCCGGCCGCTGTTCTCCTTCCCTGGTGCTCAGCGGAGTGATCTATACAGTGCTTTGGCTATGGCTCTGTCAAAGTGTGTCACGTGCTGTTGGATGCTGACTTTGTTCATTTATGACTGTGCTGTTTGTTACAGATGCAAGAAAGTACAGTATAGTACAGCCATACAAAGTCAGCACCCAACAGCATGTGACAAACTTTGACAGAGCCATAGAGCACCTGCTGTCCTGTGTGAATGATTATCCTAAAGCTATGAAGCCTCATGCACACAGGATGTTTTAACCGGTTCCCGACCAGCTCACGTAGATTTACTGCTGCAGTTGAGTGGAGTGGCACGATTGTGCGAATCGCCATCTATAAACGATTCATGCACGCCCACATAGTGGGCAGGAGTGCGGAGGCACGCTCTTTTGCCCACCGCACACTCAATGAGTGTGGCTGCGGGTCGCTGGCGGACTCGATGTCCGCCGGCGACCTGCAATCGCCTGATACAGAAGAAAAGCAGGGAAACACCAATGCAAACACGGCGGTTCCCTTCTCTGTCAGGTGGCATGACAGTGTTCTACTGATCCCTGTCATCGGGATCAGTTAGATCTGTCATGCCCCTCCCAGCCCCCACACAGTTAGAACACACCTAGGGAACACAGTTAACCCCTTGATTGCCCCCTGCAGGTTGACCCCTTCACTGCCAGTGATATTTATACAGTAATCAGTGGCTATTTTTAGATCTGATCGCTGTATAAATGTCAGTGGTCCCGGAAAAGTGTCAAAAATGTCCGATCTGTCCGCCGCAATATCGCAGTCCCAATAAAAATCGCAGATCGCCGCCATTACTAGTAAAAAAATAGTAAACCGCCATAAATGAATTTTCATAGTTTGTAAATGCGGCAACTTTTGCGCAAGCCAATCAATATACGCCTATTGCGATTTTTTTTTTTACCACAAATATGTAGAATACACTTTGGCCTAAACTGATGAATACATTTGTTTTTTTTATATATATTTTTTTGGATATATATCCTAGCAAAAAAAAGTAAAACTATTGTTTTTTGTTTTTGTTTTTTCAAATTTGTTGCTTTTTTTGTTTATAGCGCAAAAAATAAAAAACACAGAGGTGATCAAATACCACCAAAAGAAACCTCTATTTGTGGGGGGAAAAGGACGGCAATACAGCGTCGCAGGACTGCACAATAGTCCGTTAAAGCGACGCAGTGCCGAATCGCAAAAAGTGCTCTGGTCATTAAGGGGGCAAATCCTTCTGGGGCTGAAGTGGTTAAAAACGCTCCTCCTTTTGGTAGAAAAAAATGCCTGACGCTTGTAAAAGTGTCTAAGGGCTCGTTTACACTTTCTTCAAAACAGGGCGTCAGACAGGCTTTGTTAAAGCTCTGTTAACGCCAGTCAAAGCCCATGTCACTAAATAAAATGGTTCGTTTACAGCCCTGTTTACACGTTGCGTTGGCTTTGCTTTGCTTCAGCTTTGCATCAAAAATTATACGCCATGTAGCTTTATCCAGGCTTCAAAGCCTCTCCAACGCCTCCATAGAAGTCTATGACAAAGCTTATTTGAAGCTCCCTTGAAGCACCTGTGGCTTTTCAGAGGCTGTAATTCAGCTTTAGCTTCGCTTTGTTTTGGAGAAATTGCAGGTGTGAGATATCAACAAACATAAAGGGCATCGGCCAAGCTTCAACAAAGCTTCAAAAGAGCATCACTGAAGCCTTGTTGAAGCCTCTTCGAAGCACCGCCGAAGCCTCAAAAACACATCATAAAAGTTGTTGAAGCTGTATGAGCGTTGAAGCCAAAGCAAGTGTAAACGAGCCCTAATGCCCGTACAAGCATTTAGGCTTGCTTACAGGCATCAAGCACTTGGGCGTTCCTTTCATTGGCCAGAATAATTAATTTCAATGACCATAATAAATTATTAACATTGAAGCGCTAAACGCGCCTAGTGTTAATACGTGTTTAGGCGCATTTACACACGTCCAGTATTTTTTCAGCCAAGACACTGCTGCTCCTGGAGGCACTGGCCCTGGGTTTTTTCCTGCTTGTAAACGCCCCTGCCACTAAAAGATTCTAAAAGTCTATGTGTGCATGGACACATAGGCTAACATGGAGGGGCATTGGGAATCAGTAAAAAAAAAACACCTGTGTGCATGAGGCCTAAAGATCGCAATGCACTGTGAGATGCTACTGTACACTTGTGTTTGGGGGGAGGGGGTAAACACAGCTGAGCTGCATTTTTACAGCCCCTCAACCACCCCCCTTTAACCACGGCATTTTAAAATGGAGCTGAGGCCATGTCTTTTTAAACACTTACATTTCCAGCTGAGGCCTGCAACCAGGGGAGTGTGTTTATTTGTAAAGGCAACTGTCAGGTTTCATGTGGAAGTGATACAAGCAGCCCTGAAGCCACCCGATCACTTCCACAACCATTGCCACAATAAGTCGCCGGCCACCCCCCCCCCCAAATTTTGGAGGAGGGTCCAGGGGTGGGGTCGAGTTTGGGTCGAAGGGGGGCCCCGTCAGGTAGGCTGTACGGGTCCCCGTGATTTCTAACAGCAGCCCTGGTCTTACCTGCTAATAGAATTGTAATTTCTCTATCATTCATTGAAGGACACAGCTGGGTTTGATGCCGCCTCCTTCGGGGGCAGGATGCTAAGTGCCACTTAAGCTAAAAACAAGCCTAAGAGGCGGCCTTTTTGTGGTGGCCAATTCTTCCATCTGCAACACAGGGATCGGTTTTTGCCTGGCGGCTTGGGAGTTCATATGTGGAGCTTTTTCACTCCTGGTTTCTTTTTTTTTTAGTTTTTTTTTTGCCTTTTCCTCCTTCCACACATATGATGGGAGGGCATCCTGTTCGTTCTGATGGCTCCAGATTGGCCATGCAGGACTTGGTTCACGAACCTCGTTTGGTTGGTCTCAGACACTCCTTGGCATTTTACACTTCATCCGGACCTTCTCTCTCAAGGCCCGATTTGCCACCATGCTTTACAGTCACTGGCTTGGCTGTTGAGACCCACTGATGGTGGTTGCGATGCCTTGCAAGCTCATTTGCAAATAAAAACAATAAATGTACGGTTTTCTATTTTTTTTTTTTTTTACTGCAAATATATGTGCATTTATTTGATTTCACAAAGCCCCAAGTCCCAAGTTGTTCTATAAACCAGTGTTTCTCAATCCCAGTCCTAAAGGCGCACCAATAGGTCATGTTTTCAGGCTTTCCATTATTTTGCACAGGTGATTTGATCAGTTTCACTGCCTTAGTAATTACCTTAGCTGTTTCATCTGAGGGAAATGCTGAAAACATGACCTGTTGGTGCACCTTGAGGAATGGAATGGAGAAATACTGGTATAAACGATCACAATTACATTCATGTAGCCTACCTCGTTCCACCACCCACAGCTTCCTATTTGGCAGTGAATACATTCTTCACGTATGTTGACCAATATGAAGTCTCAGGCAGTGGCAAGGGGTGGCTTAGAAGGTGATCATGAATTGCACTCAAGCAGCCCACAGGTTTGCTTTAGAGCTGCTGTGGGGAGTTTAAGGAAACTTTCCTAGGTGTAATTTTGTGTTCTGTCTCTTTGAACATAAAGTGGCCCTTCACCCTAAACCGAATGTCCTTATGCCTTGAACCCTTCCCCCTCCCTCTCTTTAAATTGGATATTATTCACTTATTTAAAAAAAACCTACTATGCTGAAAAGCAGCATTTCTGCAATGCCCGTCTAAGTGCGAATAACGTCTGTGACCCCCTTTCCCCTCCTGTATTCTGCACATGCGCAGATGAGGCAGCATGTGTGGTTTTCCCTCGTACATCTGCGTACATGCATGATTTCCCCAAGCATGTGCAAAGATTGTTGACACAGGAGTCCAAAAACTTTGCCGTCCTTGCATACACATGGAAAATATCCGCTTGCTCAGGAAGGGGTTGGAGCAAACGGATAGAGGACTCAAGTTCCTCTTTAAGTAACAAAATGTGGGGAAGTCTTGATAAATAGACCTTTAGGAGTTTTCGCTGCAAAAATCTGTCGTTCCCTCAATTATTGTTTCCTCAGACTTTTACATTACCATTGTTGTAATTGTGTTCTGTAATGCGTGGCCAGACTTACTAATGCCTGTGCCAGAGCTTGTAAACATTTCGCTCAATTCCAAGAAAATCAGCTTTCATTGCTGCACATTTAGCTCATTTAAGGCTTCAATGATCCAGAGCCATGCTCTGGTGTTTTAAATCAGCTGTAAAAGTGGCAGTCTCGCATGCTCACAGTAATTAAATTAAAAGTAAATAAAACCAGCCTTTCCTAATCTGTAATATTGGAGATTTGTGATGTTAAAGGTACTTTTGCCATTAAAGAGAACCTTTTGTAGTAAAATTGATGTTAGGAAGATAGTAGGGAGGTCCTTTTCTTTCGGAGAATACACTTGTCCTTGCATGTATTGGAAGCATAGCAATTGGATGGACATTTTTCACTAATTGATGTTTTGTTCATTTGTGGTGATATACATATTATTTTGTGGTTATTTTATACAGTATTTCACAAAAGTGAGTACACCCCTCACATTTTTGTAAATATTTTATTATATCTTTTCATGTGACAACACTGAAGAAATGACACTTTGCTACAATGTAAAGTAGTGAGTGTACAGCTTGTATAACAGTGTAAATTTGCTGTCCCCTCAAAATAACTCAACACACAGCCATTATTGTCTAAACAGCTGGCAACAAAAGTGAGTACACCCCAGCGTATGGTCTGAGCACTGACTTTCTGACCCCCCACACACCCTTTCAACCTCTGCAGCAATGCTGACAGCACTCATGATGCTGAAAACGTGCACTCAACTTCTTCGGTCAACCATGGCAAGGCCTGTTCTGAGTGGAATCTGCCTGTTAAACCGCTGTATGGTCTTGGCCACCAAGCTGATCCTCAGTTTCAGGGTCTTGACAATCGTCTTATAGCCTAGGCCATCTTTATGTAGAGAAACAATTCTTTTTTTCAGATCCTCAGAGAGTTCTTTGCCATGAGGTGCCATGTTGAACTTCCAGTGACCAGTATGAGAGAGTGAGAGCGATAACACCAAATTTAACACAAATGCTCCCCATTCACACCTGAGACCTTGTAACACTAACAAGTTGCATGACACCGGGGAGGGAAAATGGCTAATTGGGCCCAATTTGGACATTTTCACTTAGGGGGTGTCAATGTACTGACTTTTGTTGCCAGTAGTTTAGACATTAATGGCTGTGTGTTGAGTTATTTTGAGGGGACAGCAAATTTACACTGTTATACAAGCTGTACACTCACTACTTTACATTGTAGCAAAGTGTCATTTCTTCAGTGTTGTCACATGAAAAGATGTAATAAAATATTTACAAAAATGTGAGTGGTGTACTCATTTTTGTGAGATACTGTCTATATATGTATATATATATATACACACATACACACTATTTGAAGTAATACACTTATTGTGGGTAATATAGACATTTTCACGTTAAAGCAGTATTAAACCCAAAACCAAAAGGTAATATATTGCAGCTAACCAATCATTACATGTGGTGTCTGCATTGTTTTTTTCTTCTTAGGTCGGTCATACATGATTTGAATCTCCCCTTAATAGGCAGGCTGAATGTACCACGTCGATCGATCAACTTGGGTACAACCAGCCTCTTGCGATTATCGCTAGTGGCTGCTATAGCCGGTAGCAATAATCACTGTCTTCTTCCAGCAGGGACAGCTTCCCCTGCTCCCCTTCCCCCCACCGGGAGAAGACAATGCCCGGCAGGAGGGATTTCTGCATCAGCACTGTCTGTTGATGGGGGAATCAGGAAAATTCCTTACCTGCAACCCGTGGTTGCAGGAAAGAAATTTGCTCCGTGTATGGCCAGCGGTGCTGGGAATGTAAGTATTCTTTGAAATATATGGGTTTTTTTTTTATGTTGGTTGAACTGGATGGACCTGTGTCTTTTTCAACCAGATTAACTATGTAACATACTCAGGAGCCGTAAATAGACAAAGTAATGCTTAAAGCGGTATTAAACCCAAAACCAAAAATGTAATATATTGCAGCTTACCAATCATTAGATGTAGTGGTTGCATCCGTTTACTTTTGAAATAGAGCTCCAGGTGCTAGTCACTGAAAAAAAAACACCCAAAGGTATGGCATAAGCTCAGCTGAACCATGCTGCTGTCTGATTGCATAGGATCAGGTGCTGAAATACTGAAGACAATTGGGGCTGACTGTGCTCAGAAGCTGAGCCAAAAAATATAGAGTAAAGGCTGCAATAAACCACATGTGTTCTCAAAAGATTTGCTGGCAATTTATTAAAAGATTAAACCAGTAAAAATTTGGATGACAACATTACCGCACTGGCTGTGAGGTTGGCTCAGGCACTGATGGATCACTAAGTCAGACTGGGATAACCAAACGTGGGATGCCAATCATTAAAGCCGCAAAACAATGTCAGCTACAGTGTGTTGCGAGCCGGACCCGCCAGCATGAGGAGATGGTGTTGCTGACATTGGCGATGTTGATGGAGCCACGTAGCTTAGCTGTGTCCAGAAGAAAAGCACCGCGGTGAGCGGCAGGAAGGAGGCGTTGTCACAGTCCAAGACGGAACTGAGGTATCCAGGACGTAACCAGCCACAGTCAGCGTGAAACACAGCATCCCTGTTGCCCACTACTACCAGTTTTGCATGTATGCGTGCTTTGTCAAGTCACTGGAAAAGCTGCTAACAGAGGCATATAAGCCTGATGTGGGGGTGAGTCTAGGCAAATTGAGTGAGGGTCTGGACTAGTTAACCCATCAGTGCCCTTACCCATTAGAAATCAATTACAGACTATTATCTCAGGAGTCTATAGCAATTACAGAGGAAAAAATCACTACTTGGGTGTATCTATATACATATACTTACACACATATGGACACATAACCAATCAATATTGAAATAAAGACTCTATGGTTACATGAGAATATTAAATGTTGTATATGAAATATTCAACATAAATTATTACAATGAAAAAGAATGCAAAAAATAAAAATTGAAAATGTAATTTTTAACATTTTTAAAAAAGACCAGAAGAGGTCTATTCAGAGAAGAAAAAGAAAAACACATAGTGGGTATATATGTATAAAAAGGCAATGTTTGAAAGGAATAATCCAACATCAGACAACATTATGTTCTTCTAGGTCCTCATTCAACCCATTGGGTGACAAGGAAACAAAATGATAAATCCAGAATCTCTCCTATATAGGTGAGAGAACCTTTCATTGTTAGTGAGGGTAACCTTGGGAATAGCTTCAATCGCCATCACCTCCAGGTGTATACATTTTTGGATTGTGCGCCTGGAGGAAATGGCGAGGAACACTGTGCTTATCACACCCCTTGTGTATGAATCTACGGTGCTCACCTATGCGCTTCCGCAAGGTGCGCATAGTACGTCATAAAGTAGGCCACAAGGACACCACAGAACATAGATGACAAACTCAGTAGAGCATGTGATAAATTGTTTAATGAGAGATTTTTTAACATTAGTGTCACTTATTTCAGCTCGTCCATGGGGAATAAGTTGGCATGTTAAACATCCCCTCTTCCTACATTGAAATATTCCACATCTATTATCAAAATAGTATCTGATGTCATATTGGGGTTTCTTATTTGTCGTTTACTTGCTGGGGGCTAGGATGTTTTCCAATGTGCGTGCCCTAAATGTGACCTGAGGGGCTGAAGCTAATATGGGAGCCAATCTCTGATCTAACTTAAGGATTCTATAATGTTTATTTAGGATTTTTGAAATAGACCTATATTTGTCATTAAACATGGTAATAAATCTTATTGAGTTAGTATCTAGTTGGCTGTTCCTATCCTTCTTGACTTTTTTTTACAAATCTGTTATTTAGTCAAAGGACGCATATACGGGGGGGTGGTTTCGATTTTTGTCAAATCCTTTCTTAACCACTTCAGCCCCGGAAGGATTTCCCACATTAGGACCAGAGCCCTTTTTGCGATTCGGCGCTGCGTCGCTTTAACTGACAATTGCGCGGTCGTGCGACGTTGTACCCAAACAAAATTTACGTCCTTTTTTTCCCACAAACAGAGCTTTCTTTTGGTGGTATTTGATCATCACTGCGTCATTTCTGATCGCCGCTATAAACAAAAGAAGAGCGACAATTTTGCAAAAAAACCCAAATTTCTTACTTTTTGCTAAAATACAAATCCAAAAAAAAAAAACATTTTTTTTTCACCGTTTTTGGCCGATTTATATTCCTCCTCATATTTGCGATAAAAAAAAATCGCAATCGGCGTTTATTGATTGCTTTGCGCAAAAGTGGCCACGTTTACGGATGATGAGAATTCATTTTTGGGGTTTTTATTAGTAATGGCGGCGATCTGCGATTTTTAGCGGTACTGCGATATTGGGGCGGACATGTCGGGCCATTTTGACACCCAGACTGAAAAGCTGGGGGTCCAATCCTTCTGGTGAGTGGGGCCACAAGTGGCTTTTATCTAAACAAATGGCCTGTTCAGATTTTAGATCACCTGCTTTAACTAAAAAATGTAGCGCAGCCAATCCCACATCATGAGGAATTGACGTGTAGAGAGAAGAAACGTCCAGTGATTCCCACATGTAGCCATCAACCCATGAATATTGTTTGAGAACATCCATTTTATGACTGGAGTCTCATATATGATGGAAGCTGACATACAATAGGTTGAAGAAAATAATCAATGTATATTGACAGGCCGCTAGAAAAGCTATTGGTAGTGGTGACTGTAGGTCCGCCTGGGGGATTAAGGACTTATGCACCTTAGGTAGGTGATAAAAGTAAGGTGTACTGCAAACTGGAGGGAGTAAGAACTTTTTCTCCTTGTCATCCAGCAAACCTCCCTGCTAGGTACCTTCAACCAAACATTTGAGATCTGCCAGGAAACCTGGTAATGGATCTAAGGCTAATTTAATATAGTTGTTCGTATCAGCTAAAAGACGACAAGCTTCCTGAAGGTAGTCAGCCCTGTTTTGTACTACCAAACTGCCCCCCTTGTTGGCCTGCTTGATAATTATATGCTTATTGATGGTTAGCTCATTGAGAGCTTGTCGTTCAGACAGAGTCAGATTACAGGGTCTATTCTTTCTGGAGGACTCACAAAGTTGTAAAAAGTCCTTATATACGGCTTAGTAATATGTTTCGATATATGGTCCTTTGGAATGTAGTGGGTTAAATGTGGATTTGGGTCTAAGGCTAGTGTGTCTAATTTCAGGATCCAAAAATGGGACCATGTGTTGACTATCAACATTCTCTAGCCATAGGCCCTCGAAGATATCTAAAATTAGGTCATTCTGTGAAAGGGACTCATGGGCTGGTGTAGCTGAAATGGAAGAGGGGGACTGGGAAGGAGTAATCCTATTGAGACTGTTGGTATTGGTGTAGTGTCTCTTAACAGTAATTAGGCGTATGAATTTATTAAGTCCTTGAAGAGACCAAAGTTGTTTGGTCCTATAGAGGGAGAGAACCCTAAGCCCTTTTTCCATAATAAAGATTCAGAAGAAGTAAGAGTGTGGGAAGATAAATTATACATTTTCACTGTATCATTGGTTAGCTGGAGCCTGTTCTTTCTTTCTTTCTTGTTTCATCTTAAGGAGAGAGCCCCCTCTTCGTCCCCGTCTAGTTCTCTTTTTTCTTTTGAAATTTACTTTGGAGGAAGGACTGGAAAAACCGGGCCATCTATGGACAAATCGTCTATGGACAGATCGTCACTCATTGGTTGAGACCTGTTTGAGATACTTGAGTGTTCATGAGATGTACAAGAAAAGGAAACGTTCATGGGACTTTAAATGAGGCTGGTCATAAAAATAAGTATACATTAATGTAGTCATGAATAAAATAAATCATGTTTATTAACAGCTTCCCGACCGCGCGCCGTCTTTTCATGGCGGCAGTCGGGGAGCCCTGCGCGAATCGCCGTAAATAAGCGGCGATTCGCATTTGGCCACCAGGGGGCGCGCGCGCCCCCGTGTGAGGGGTCCTCACGCCGCCCCCGCGCGCGCGGGGGACCACCGGTTTACGCTTAGCGGCGAATAAATGCCGCTAAGCGCGTCCCGAGGGGCTGACGGCGGTACTTTTCTGCCGCGCGCCAGCCCTTCGACAATTATTTGTACTAAATAAAATAAGTACTGATGTAATTACATATGAATAAAAATACTGGTCGGAGTAAATTTCAGGGTACTTGCAAAGGAAAAGAACATGTAGAGTACTTGTGAGTTCATAGAGTTTGTCCAGAGTTGGTTACTCACTGCTAGACAGGTATCTGCTAAACAGGTATCTACCGGGCCAAAAAGGTCAGGAAGGAGGTTTCATTTAAAGTTTTCTTTTTTCTCTTGATCTGCCCCTGCTTCTCCCCC
>BLSH010478660.1:128507-153123 GCA_018402905.1 Glandirana rugosa | reverse complement strand
CCAATATCGCATTACCGCTAAAAATCGCAGATCGCCGCCATTACTAGTAAAAAAAAAAAAAAACCCCAGAAATGAATTCTCATCATCCCTAAACGCGGCCACTTTTGCGCAAACCAATCAATAAACACCAATTGCGATTTTTTTTTTTATCGCAAATATGAGGAATTATATAAATCGGCCAAAAACGGTGAAAAAAAATGTTTTTTTATATTTTTTTTTGGATTTGAATTTTAGCAAAAAGTAAGAAATTTGTTTTTTTTTTTTTGAAAAATGGTCGCTCTTCTTTTGTTTATAGCGGCGATAAGAAATGACGCAGAGGCGATCAAATACCACCAAAAGAAAGCTCTATTTGTGGGAAAAAAAGGACGCAAATTTTGTTTGGGTACAACGTCGCACGACCGTGCAATTGTCAGTTAAAGCGACGCAGCGCCGAATCGCAAAAAGTGCTCCGGTCCTAAAGTGCAAAATTCTTCCGGGGGTGAAGTGGTTAAATAGAAATTCGATATCTAACATGATCATAATTGAATACACTGTGAATCAAGGAGATGCAAATTCCAAAAAAGTTCATAAAAGGAGCCGACACATGGCGGGCACATGATTAAAAAGAATATACAATAAATGTTGCACATATATATATAGAAATTGTAGGCAATGTGTAGCAAGCATAAAAAGCGTAAAAACATTGGTGACCACACTCTTCACATTGTAACACTTGACGCATTTCGTGGAGCTTGTCCACTCATCAGGAGTACAAGAGGTGTCTAAAGATAGAAGATATCATTAAGTATCAAATTCTGTTCAAAACTCCCCCAAGGAAAAGAGAGGGGGTCGGGGAGGAGCAATAAGCTCCTTTCCTTATGTGTGGGCTCAAAGGCAGCATCAAACCAAGTAACCAGGTAGAGGAACATCTGCGCCCCGCATATTGCCTGTCCCAGTGCTGAGGCAGGAACAATTACCCCAGTGTGGGGGGCGGGGGGGCATCCTTAGGAGCCGGCCAGCTGTCCTAAGGGGGTCCATAGAAAAAATTGTGTATTGGATGTACTTAGCAAACTAAAAAATAAAAAAAAGATGGGTATATCTGAAAAATATTTTTATGGTATGCATAGTGAGTAAAACATCATACAATTATGTAATCAAGGAGCCCCAAAGTGGTGGGTAGTGAAGGTGCCTAAATGTAAAGAGGATATAAGTGTGTGTGTGGAAAATATATGTGCAACATTCATTGTATATTCTTTTTAATCATGTGCCCGCCATGTGTCTGCTCCTTTTATGAACTTTTTTGGAATTTGCATCTCCTGGATTCACAGTGTATTCAATTATGAACATGTTAGATATCAAATTTCTATTTAATAAACATGATTTATTTTATTCATGGCTAATGTATACTGTATATACTCGAGTATAAGCCGAGTTTTTCAGCACATTTTTTGTGCTGAAAAAGACCCCCCTCGGCTTATACTCGAGTCCGTGTCTGTGGGTGATCAGTAGATTCACATTAAACAGAGCCGTGCTGCTTCTAAGAGCCGTTCTGTGCTGTGTAAGTGTGATTAAACACATTGGAATGCAAAGAATGCTGAGAGAGGTGTCAGATTCTCAGCTTGATGTCGGGAGGTGGGGGAGGTGGGCGGGACAAGCTGATGTTAGCTGTTCAGTCCCGCCCACCTCCTGATCTCCGTGAAGAGCTGCAGCTCTCTCTCTGCATTCTTTGCATTCCAATGTGTTTAATCACACTTACACAGCACAGAACGGCTCTTAGAAGCAGCATAGCTCTGTTTAATGGGAATTGACCTTACTCATCCCTTATGTGCTCTGGCTACAGTCTGTGTCCTGGATAAAATCCCTGTGTGCTGGCTACAATACCTGTGTTCTGGCTACAGTCTGTGTCCTGTATAAAATCCCTGTGTCCTGGCTACAATACCTGTGTTCTGGCTACAGTCTGTGTCCTGTATCAAATCCCTGTGTCCTGGCTACAATACCTGTGTTCTGGCTACAGTCTGTGTCCTGTATAAAATCCCTGTGTCCTGGCTACAGTCTGTGTGTCCTGTATAAAATCCCTGTGTCCTGGCTACAATACCTGTGTTCTGGCTACAGTTTGTGTCCTGTATAAAATCCCTGTGTCCTGGCTACAATACCTGTGTTCTGGCTACAGTCTCTGTGTCCTGGCTACAATCCCTGAGTTCTGGCTACAATTCCTGTGTTTTGGCTCCCTGTCCCTGTGTTCTGGCTACAATTTTTGTGTTCTGGTTGCTGCATTTGCCACCCTAGGCTTATACTCGGGTCAATAACTTTTCCCAGTTTTTTGTGGTAAAATTAGGTGCCTCGGCTTATATTCGGGTCGGCTTATACTCAAGTATATACGGTACTTATTTTTATGACCAGCCTCATTTAAAGTCCCATGACCGTTTCCTTTTCTTGTACACAAATAATAGGGATGGAGGTTTGATCATAGTGGTTGCGCTAGATCATAACTCTTTCTTTGTTCTTCATGAGATGTAGGTTGTGTACCTTCTTTGATATAACCCTCACGATCACGTGAGTGGACTATATCTATTGTATGTGGATATGGAAAAAGATATGTGTAAAGGGGAAATGGGAACTACTACAGAAGTAGATTCAGAAGTGCCTGGTGGCGGTGACCAGTCCCGTGGCCAATCGTGGGAAAAGGCCCACGTGACTGGGTCGTGTTGGTATCTTCTGCAGCAGAGTGGGACACAGGCACAGAGGAAAGGGGATCACTCCTCTCAGCCAGTGCCTTGGGAACATGGTGATTTGGAGGCAACTGTCTCATGGGCCTACTTCGAAAATGTTTCTTAGTTTTTTTTAGATCTACCATTGTATGGGGAGGTTGTTATTAAACCCTGCTTTAGGCCCATTGTGAAAAGATGCCTCTAAAGTTCCATCGTATTTTGGGTGTTTCCACTCGAAAATGCGGGCATTCTTATAATCTGTAATGTAACATTCGAGTTTCTTGGTTTTGTTAATAACAAGTTCATCCTCATGTTTCTTAACATTACGCTCTAAAACCTCTAGCCATTTAAGATAGAGGCAAGGGGACTCACAGGTGTGTATTGACTTTTCTCTTTCACATACACTATCTTGTGCAATCTTTAGTGTTCTTTCCCTCTGTTGGATGATAAATCTAATCCATTTGACGGAACAAAACTCAGCTAAGAGTCTCCATTCTTTGGTCAGATCATCATCCAAGAAACTACATTGTTTTTTAATCCGTAGCCCTCTAGGTGTAATATCCAACTCCTAGAACTTGTTGTAAGAAGGATAAATCCCACCATTGTGTACCTTCATATAGTTTGGCTTTTTGTAATTGTGAAAAAGCCTTTCTCATATTGGCCTCTGTATGAGGCGGTGGCTTTTTTCTGGTGGGATTATTTATCCTAGTGGGACAAGGGTTAACGGACAGCATCTACCCCTCTACCCCGCAAAAAAATATATACTTCTGGACACAGGTAAGCCACGTGGCTCCGCCAACATCACCAGTGTCAGTGACACCATCTTCTCACAGCTAGTGCGGTAATGTTGTCATCCAACTTTTTGGTTTTAATCTTTCAATAAAGTGCCAGCAAGTTTTGAGAACAGGTGGTGAGCGCTGTCAGCCCCAATCATCTTCATTAGTTTACTTTTGCAGGCTTTTTTCCCCTCTGTTTTCACCTAGTGATCTGGCCAGTAACACACCTCCGGTATGAGAATGCCTCCACCACATTTAAATCTGTCAGTATTAAATGGTTTGCCTCATGCCTGTAACTGATAAGTTCTGCTGGAGAGCCTGTCCTTCTGAAAAAACAACAGACTTACTGACTGCATCAACAAATTAAAATAAAATAAATAAAGCTTAAAAAAGAAAACGTATACAGCCACCACATCTAAGAATTGGTAAGCTGCAATATAATAAATGTTTGCTTTTGGGTTTAATACCAATATAATTATCCAAAGTGCAGATGAACTGACTAAACAGGGATTTTCTTTTCACTTGATTGGGTAATCTAAAGTGAATCCTCACACATTTTATTGTGTAACAATCTCAAGCCCTTCGTAAATTAGCTTCAATTTGAGGACTGCATTCTTGGTCATTCCTGAAGAAGCTGTGGGTATGGCAAAACCAGTCTATTTGTAGACCAGCTATTAAAGGACTTGTATACTTCTGCCTTTCCAAATGAGATCCATAAGTCAATGACCTGCAAACAGCACTTCTCCATAACGGGACCTACATATTTTGGAAATGTCTCTAATAGCCTAAAGTTAAATACAGTATATTTGAAGAGAGACCTAGGCTGGGTACACACGTAAAAACTGAGAGATTGCCGTACTAACCAAGCGATGTTCGTTCAATGATTTCCCCTGTGCCTTTGTGCTCTGACAGAGAGGCTTCTCTCCCACCAGAACGCACTGATAAACATTCACTGCCAGTGCTGATCAGATGCTGGTTTTCCAGCATGACTAAGAACATCTAGAAAATCTATTGAAATAACTAAAGATCAGAGTTCATAGAAGAGGCCCACGGAACCTTCTAGATTTGAAGACTGTGTGGAAGAATCGGTCAAAATTACACCAGAGCAACACATGCGACTAATTTCTCCATACAAGGGGCGTCTTGAACCTGTCATTACCAACAAAGAAGTTTGTTCTCTGCATAATGTAGTCAGTTTGGGGTTTGGTAGTAACCTTGTTTTTTTTTCTTAAACAAATTTAAGGGAGAGAGATTTGCGTTTCATAAAGAATGATCATGGTGGATTGATGAGGACATTTATTTTTTAAAAACATACAGGATCAGCGACTCTGATGATTTTATTTGACACCCTCCCTTTATATGATTATGTTGTGTTTCTATACTAGATAATACAAATAGAAGGAGGAGGGGGGTCCTCCATGCCAACATCCAATGGATAAATACAGTACTAGGATTGGAAAAGATATTCAAAAAAGGCAGGACTTTGTGGGCACAACAAGAGGCAAGGATAAGATAAAATATGTACTTTATTACAAAAAATGTTTAAAAACTAGACATGTAAACCAGATAAACAATCACCCTCAACAGTACAAGCCCATATGACCATAAATGGAGATAGGTTCCTAAAGGTATAGTTGTAAATCCACAAAATAATGGAGATTCCTGTGTATATCGTAGATAAAGAACCATATATTTCTCCATGCTGGTCTGTCAACGTGTTTCATTTTTAAAATAAGCTTCCTCCGGACATGATGGGGTAGGTGCTGATGTTTATAAGGGAAAAAGAAGAGATTTTACAAATATGAAATGTGTAAGATATAAGTATTCAACATATATTGATCTGTACATTTGAATTGTAAGTATAATCAGAAGGTCTTGAGCATGAGATTGCATAAAGACCAATATACCACAGGACAACATATACATAAAAAAAACATTAAGGAAGGGAAAAAAATGATTTCTGGAACTCTATGGCTTACTGACAAGCTGTGCTGATTATGTGTTTGCTGTTTCCATGTTGTACCCTTGCTCCCTGAATCTCAGGGCGAACCAGACAAGCATATCCATTATATATCACATATTATGATTTGTTTTTTTTTTTTCCTTTCTTCGTGTTTTCTTATGTATATATTGTCCTGTGGTGTATTGGTCATTATTTGTAAAATTGTTTCTTTTTCTCTTATAAACATCAACACCTACCCCACCCTGTCCTGCGGAAGCCTTGTGCTGTTGAGGGTGCTTGTTTATCTGTTTTACATGTCTAGTTTTTAAACATTTTTTGTAATAAAGTACATATTTTATCTTATCATTGCCTCTTGTTGTGCCCATAAAGTCCTGCCTTTTTGTGAAGGAAGAATATCTCTTCAAATCCTAGTATAGATCATACAAATGTAACTTCCGTTTTAGGCCCCTTTAACACTGCGGGAGTCCGCCAGTGAATCTGCCTGCTCAGCAGGTGATCCCCCGCTGAGCAGACAGATAACTGGTCCATGTCCACTCCACTATGCAGAGCAGACAGCCTGTCTGTTTCCATCCAACTGTCATCCAATCTGCCAAACTGATGAGGACGGATCCCCATCTGTCTGTTAGGGGACAGGATTGGATCGGATGTCCTTTGCCATCCCCCACTCCATAGAGAGCAATGGATAGTCCGATCGGGTCCGTCTGAAAAGCTGACAGGCAGAACCAATTGGTCCATCCATGTGAAAGCCTTATTGAGGACTAAATTCTCTCCAGGTAAACTACTACATTGTAAGAATTTAAGTAAACTTTTTTTCTCTTTTGTTCATTGACGGACGCAGCATCTTATTTATGACATGTGGGTTATGCCACCTTTCACTAGGAGTGGACTAGGCAGAACACAGTTCAGCTAAAAGCAGACATAGCCCCTCCCAGGGGGCAGTCCTCACTTGGTATAACCCCTCCACCCTGCTAGCACACTCAGTTTTTTTATGCCTAGTGCAAGGAGTAGGACCTGGCTCCCTGCTGGGACCTGCGGTTCCCTGTTTTTTTCTTTTTTTCAAGACATCTGATGAAGACTACAATCAAGTAGCCAGCTGGGTGACAGGCTGGTTATTCTAGATCCAGGTAGTCTCCCCAGCGTGGCCAACGCACTTAGGACCGGGTCCTAGGGCTGGTGTCACGGGTGTCGCATGGCCGGCAGCTCCCCCCAGAGTAGCGGGGTGGCAGGTCTGTCTCGGGTGGGTGACCCGCTATGCCTGTCAGGATGGGTAACTGTGCCCTCCCGGGGTGTGGGGGGCAGGTTGTTTCCCCCCCGGGGTGTTAGGTGGGCCTCCCCCCTTCCTCTGCCCCCACCCTCCACCCCCCTTCCTCATCTATCTCCGGGGCTGTGCTGGTCGCCCCCCTCGGGGGGAGTGCATTCTTGAGCCTTTTTTCAGCGGCCCTGCCGCCATTTTCTTGTAGCCGCAGCCGCCATTTTGCGGTGGTCGACGACATGCTTTGGCCTCTAGTGCCACATTATGGTACCTGGTTGGCCGACCCGGTGGGCGGTCCCAAGTGTGTTGGCGCCGTTCCTGTACACGGAACGCATTCAGCACGTAATGGCAGCACAAGGCACCAGTAGCAGCGCTCTGGCAGCACTCTCCCGGTTAGGAAGTGGGCGGTGTGGTGAGTCCTCCTGGGACCCTGTGCGGCGGCCTTTTCTTTCGGGGTGGTGGGGGTGCCTGGTCCCGGTACACAGGCCTCTGCAGGTGGTGGTGTGTCCGGGTGGGTGGCGCAATGGCAGCTGAAGCAGGTGCTTCCCCATCAGAGATCTCCAGTGGGGAGCTGGGACCTGTGGTCCCGCTTGATAAATTGACCGCGATCCTGGAGGAATTTTTCTCCCGGGTGGAGCCGATCCGTGACCGCAGGGTGGCGAAGAAGAGGCCACCTCCTCCCCTATCATCTGTCGGATGGTGAGCTTGGGGACCCCTCCGTTGATGAGGAGAAGTCCTCGTAGGCCTCCGTGGCTCACGAGAGGGCACTGGTGGGCTCCTTGGTTTCGATGGTCCGTGAGACGCTGAAGCTGGGGCGGCACAGGAGGTGGTGTACGCTTTCGGGTCGCACAAGCCGGCCCGGGCCCCTAAGGTGTTCCTTTATTTGCCGTATTTCGATCAGTTTGTGTATAAAGAATGGCAACGGCCTAAAAGTTCTTTCGCCATGCCCAATCGTTTTTCGGTGCGCTACCCCTTAGAGGACGCCCTGTTACAGAAGTGAATGTCTCCTACTGTGAACCCGCCGGTGGCTCGCCTGAACAAGGCGACTACTATTCGAATGGAGGGATCTCCATCTTCTAAGGACCCGGCCGATAGGCGTACTGAGGCGGTGTCCAAGGCTATGTTCGTTGTGGCGGGGTCTGCCATGCGACCGGCACTGGCCTCGACGCTGGTGGTGCAAGCGCTTATGGAATGGGCGACCATTCTGCACCAGGATTTGGGCGGCCTTCAGGTTTCTCCTGAATCAGTGCAGCTGGCAGACCAGCTGGCCCTGAGCCTTAGGTATCTCTGCGATGCGGCTTTGAACATGGCCCCCATTATTAGGCGCCTGCTTTGGCTGAAATGCTGGTCGGGTGACCAGGCATCAAAAAAAGGCCCGATAGACCTGCCCTTTCAAGGTGGTCGGATCTTTGGGGCTTCCCTGGATGAGATCATTAAAGATTTCATGGGGGGGAGAGCTCGTCACCAGAGCTTCCTGCAATTTGCGGTGGGGGATCTACACTAACAGTTTGTGGCTGGGGAAGTTGTTTCTCCCCTTGGAATGGACGGTGGTCACGACACACGCCAGCCTAACCGGCTGGGGAGGGGTCCTGGGGCTGTCGTCGGCCCAGGGTCGCTGGTCACCGGAGGAGTCTCGTCTCCCGATCAATGTGCTGGAACATTCGGGCCATCAGGTTTTGTCTCTCTTACTGGTTGGGGAGGTTGCGAGGTCGGCCTGTCCGAGTTCAGTCAGACAACGCCACGGCGGTGGCTTACGTGAATCATCAGGGCGGAACGAGAAGCTCGGCAGTGGCGTCGGAAGAGGCTCACATTCTGAGGTGGGCAAAACTTCACGTGCCGGCAATCTCCGCCATTTACATTCCGGGCGTCGAAAATTGGCAGGCGGACTACCTCAGTCGCCAGAGGCTGGATCAGGGAGAGTGGTCCCTGCACCCGGAAGTGTTCCGCCAGATCTGTCAAAAGTGGGGCACGCCAGACGTGGACCTGCTAGTGTCCCGTCTCAATCGGAAGGTGCAGACCTTCGTGAGCAGAACAAGGGATCCGTTGGCAGATGCTGCGGACGTCCTCGTGGTCCCGATATCGACTCCTCTATGCCTTTCCCCCTCTCAAGCTGCTTCCGCGCCTGTTGCACAGAATAGAGGCAGAGGGGATCCCAACCATTCTGGTAGCGCCGGATAGGCCTCGGCGTCCCTGGTATGGCGACGTGGTGCGGATGGTGGTGGATGTTCCCTGCGGCTCCCGCTTCGCAAGGATCTGCTGTCCCAGGGCCCCATCTTGCATCCTGCTTTACCCTCGCTGGCTTTAGCGGCCTTGCTATTGAATCCCAGGTGTAAAGGGATCGGGGGGTTTCGGAGTCGGTGATTCCCACCATGCTCAAGGCGCGTAAGTCCACTTCACGCAAGATATATATCACTGCACCTGGAAGGCTTACATTGCCTGGTGCGAGGCGGGGGGGGTGGAACCCCCGTTCTTTTTCAGTGGCTCGGGTGCTGGCCTTCCTTCAACAATGCTGGACCACAAGCTGGCATTGAGCACTCTCAAGGGGCAGGTTTCGGCCCTGGCGATTCTTTTTCAGCATCCCTTGGCGGCGCATTCTTTGCTTCGTACCTTTGTACAAGGGGTTCATCATGTCGCCCCTGGCGCCATGGGACCTTAACTTGGTCCTCTCAGTGCTTCAGAAGCCGCCCTTTGAAAATATCAGGGAAAGTTTGTTGCAACTGTTTTCACAGAAGGTGGCTTTCCTGGTGGCTATCACATCCGCCCGGCGGGTGTCTGAGCTGGCGGCTCTGTCCTGTATGTCTCCGTATCTGGTCCTACATATGCATAAGGCGGACTTGCACCCGTCACCTTCCTTTTTACCGAAGGTGGTTTCTTCTTTCCACATCGATGAGGATATTGTCCTTCCTTCGCTGTGCCCGCGCCCGTCTCACCCTAAGGAGGTTGCCTTGCACTTCCTGAATGTGGTCAGGGCTCTGCGGGTGTATTTGGCGGCTACAGCCTCCTTTCGGAGGTCGCATGCGCTTTATGTCACGGTGGATGGCCCGCGCAAGGGTTTGTCGGCCACTATTTCCCATTGGATTAGACAAACGGTGACCCGTGCATATACTGTTCGGAGTCTGGAGCCCCCTTTTCCAGTCACAGCTCACTCAACCAGGGCGATTAGCACCTCCTGGGCTTTCCAACATCAGGCGTCGGTATCTCAAGTGTGCAAGGTGGCTACCTGGACCTCTGTGCACACCTTCTCAAAGTTTTACAAAGTTGATGTTTCAGCATCCTCTGATGCTGCTTTTGGCCGCAAAGTTTTGCAGGCGGCGGTGTGAGGCGCGTCTGGCTTCTCCCGGAGAGCGCTTCTGTTGGGTACAGTTTGTTGGTGTTTCCCACCCCTCGTTTTTTGGCACTGCTTTGGGAAGTCCCCACATGTCATGAATAAGATGCTGCGTTCGTCAATGAACTCAGAAAATAGGATTTTTTTGACTTACCGTAAAATCCTTTTCTCTGAGTTCATTGACGGATGCAGCACCCACCCCTCTTTTCTTGAGTTTGTACTGCTTGTTATGAACTGAGTGTGCTAGCAGGGTGGAGGGGTTATACCAAGTGAGAACTGCCCCCTGGGAGGGGCTGTGTCTGCTTTTAGCTGAACTGTGTTCTGCCTAGTCCACTCCTAGTGAAAGGTGGCATAACCCACATGTCATGAATAAGATGCTGCGTCCGTCAATGAACTCAGAGAAAAGGATGTTACGGTAAGTCAAAAAATCCTATTTTTTACAGATTCCTACCTGTCTCTGTCTTGAAGAAACAGTGTTTTGTCTCAAAATGTTCATTCATATGTAGATGAACTCTAAGCAGATAAAAGGACACATTATGCAGCTCTGTATTTTTGTAATTCTCCTACTTCTAAGCGATTGTAAAGTCTCATTTTTTTTTTTTTTTTTTTGTTTTGGGTTTTCTTTTAACCACTTGCCGACCGCAGTCTGACGGCGACAGAGTGGCTCGTTAGCGCAAACCGCCCTCATACGACGGCGGCTGCGATAACTAGTGCTGTTAGAGTGCGCCGCCGGAGGCGCTCTCACTGTGTCCGGGGGGGGTCCAGGGAGCGGGTGCGGCGGACTCGATCGCCGCCGGCTACCCGCGATGGCCCCCCCCCGCAGAGAGAGAACGGAGGTCCGTGTATGTAAACACGGATCTCCGTTCTGTTGAAGGGGAAAGGGCGATGATCACAGGCTTCCTCTATATGGAAGCCGTGATCATCCCCTTTCCCCAGCCAGGGCAGCCCACACATAGTTAGAACACGCTCAGGGAACACAGTTAACCCTTAGAGCGCCCCCTGCAGGTTAATCCCTTCACTGCCAATGGAATTTACACAGTAATCGCTGTAGCACTGATCGCTGTATAAACGCCAATGGTCCCAAAAAAGTGTCAAAATGGTCCGACATGTCCGCTGCAATATCGCAGTACCGCTAAAAATCGCAGATCGCCGTCATTACTAGTAAGAAATAAAAAAAAATAAAACCCCAGAAATGAATTCTCATCGTCCGTAAATGCGGCAACTTTTGCACAAACCAATCAATAAATGCAGAATGCGATTTTTTTTTTACCAAAAATATGAGTAAGAATATAAATCGGCCAAAACCGATGGAAAAAAATGTTTTTTTATATATATTTTTTTTTTCTTCCACTTCAGAAGCACACCGACCTGAGATTAATCAGTTTGAGAATCATATACTGTCTCCAGTCGAGTCTTTCATCATTGTGGTATTTTTATGCATGCTTATACCAACAGATCACCAGATCACCAGTAGAGGAGACCAGACGGAGAAGAAGAACCGTAGAGAATCTTGTTCTCTCTGAATATGAAAGCTTCCTAAGTTAATTATTTAGCTACTTTTCCCCAGGTCATCTCGCCCTCTCCTTCTTAAGCCCTTTGCTTATAGCCCTAACCAACCCCCCTTCCCCTTCTCCGAAAAAAAACAAACTCTCCAACTCCCCTCCCCCCCCCCCCCCCCCCCCCCAGGATCTCCACGCCACCACCTATTTCTCGTCGTCCTGACCTCACACATTTTTAGTTGCCTTTCTCTAAATAGTGAATGAAAGGACTCCACGTGGCCACATATAAGTCAGCCCGATCCTTCCCCAGTAGAGTTAACTCTTCCATTTCTTGGATCTCACTTATCTTATCTATCCATTGGGATTTAGTCGGTGCCTCCTCTTTTTTCCACAAAGCTGGAATACATGCTTTGGCAGCTATTAATAAATATTTTATAATGAGTTTTTGTAATTCTTGATAGATGCGTATCGTGTAGTAAATATGCGGCTGGCTTCATCCCAAGGGCTATCCCTGTCAGATCCTGTACTCCCTCATTTACCATTTCCCAGAACTCTTTCAGCTTCCTACAATCCCAGAATATGTGGATCAAGGTGCCCTTGGATTCTTGGCAACGCCAACATCTATCCGAAGTCAAGGGAAATTTCTTATGTAGGGCTGCAGGCGTCTGGTACCACCTTGTGAGCAGTTTGTACCCCCCTTCCTGGAATCTGCTGGCTACTGAGGCTTTATGTGCAAACAATAGGATTCTATCTCTTTGACTTTGTGTAAATTTACACCCCAGATCTATTTCCCACTTCGTCAGGAATGGAAGGTCCTTTGGGATTGTGGCCGCTATTAGCAGCGCATAAGAAAATGATAGTAGGTGCCTCTCTGGTTCTCCTGGTTCTTGTTCAAATGCTGTCTGAGCTCTTAATTCCACGTCTGCCCCCGCCATTGCTTTAATAGCAGAACCTAGCTGGGCACAATGAAGGAAATCCAGCCTATCTTGAAACTCTCTTTTACAACTAGAGTGCCCCATAGGTCTATTGTCTTGGCTAAAATGTAGGAGGCGGAAGGATCCCTGCCTCCTCAGCGAGTCAAACTGACTGTCTTTAATACCTGCTTGAAACCTTGGGTTTCCTATTATTGGAATAAGCGGACTTGGCGAGGGGGATATGTTTGCATGTTTGAAAGGTGGCCTCACCACTCTCAGTGTCGCCCCAATTAGGGGATGACGCCTTGCCGCATCAGGTACGTCCACCCTTTCCAGCCAAGGCAAACCCGACAGAGGGAGGTCAACTATTACTTCCTCTACCTGAGCCCATTGCTTAGGGTTTTTCATATGGTTGCACCATTCCATGACTCTAGTTAGGTGGACTGCCTCATAATATTTTACTGGAGACCAATCCCCCCTTTCGGTTTTGGAAGCGACAGGATAGTCCTGCTCACTCAAGCAGGTTTTCCTGCCCAGATAAATTTTGAAAATCTAACTCTTAAATCCTTTAGGAAACTCGCTGGTAAGCTTATTGGTAAGGCTTGCATAAGATAGATCAAGCGGGGCACTATGTTCATCTTAATTACATTAGTCCGGCCAAACCAAGTGAGCGCCTCTTTGTCCCACTTAGTAAGGTTGGACTTAAATTGTCGCAGGAGTGGAGCAAAGTTAAGATCAAAGATTTTACTCAATTTTGTAGGGATTTTAGTTCCTAGGTACTGTATGTGGGAATTTGACCATTTACAACGGCAGGTCGCCCTTACTAGCTCTGCCATTTTAGCTTCCATATTTAATCTCAACCCTTCCGATTTTGCATGGTTCACCTTGTAGTTTGATAAATTGCTGAATTTATTAAGCTCCCTTAGTAGGGAGAGCATAGATTTTTTAGGGTTAGATAGAGAAAAAATCAAGTCATCCGCGTATGCAGCTACCTTATGCTCCAAACCTTTTGTAGTTATACCACTTATCTCTGAGTTTGCACAAACTATGCGTAGGAAGGGCTCCAGCGTAAGAATGGAAATTAAGGGAGATAAGGGGCAACCCTGTCGCATACCGTTTTGAATTTGAAAGCCCTCTGAAAAACTGCCATTTACCTTCACTCTGGCTGATGGTATGGAGCATAGGGCCGAAATCCAGGTACCCCAGTTCCCTTCGGAGAGACAAATATGTTTTAAAGTTGCTTTTATGAAAGTCCAGTTCACCCTATCAAATGCTTTCTCCGCATCTGCGGAGAAAAGCACTAGGGAAAGCTTTCTGCTAGTATCTAAGTGAATTATATTTACCACTCTTTGAACATTCTCTTTCCCCTCTCTCCCTCTAAGGAATCCCGCCTGGTCCTGATGGACTAAGGAAGTCATATGTTTGTTCAGCCTATCAGCTAAAATTTTGGTAAAGATTTTTAAATCTATATTTAGTAGCGATATAGGTCGATAGCTAGCACACTCTGTCGGATCTTTCCCTTCTTTATGTATGACCACTATATTTGCCTTTAAGATATCTCTTAAGCTATGTTCTCCTGGCCTCAGGGTGTTGAATGCTCGAACAAACCTTGCTGCTAGTTTCTCTGAGAAGAATCCATAGTATGACAATGTAAACCCGTCATCACCTGGGGCCTTTCCCTTTTTCATTGACTCTATGGTTTTTACAAACTCTTCTTCGGTGATTGGCTTATTTAGGTCCTCTATTATTTCTTTAGAGAGTGACGGCATTCCAGATTTTTTTATATATTGCCTCGCCAAATTATCTTTCTCCTCCTGCTTCTGAATATTGTTGTTTTGTCCTATATTATATAGAGTAGCGTAGTATTTTTTAAATTCATGGGCTATTTCTCTAGAGGACTTCACCATTTCATTCTTCTCTGTTTTAATTTGAGCTATGTGATTTCTCTCCCTCCTCCCTCGCAATACCTTGGCCAGCAATCTACCTGCTTTGTTTCCAAATCCATATATCTCTCTTCGATTTTTAATGATTTTTGCTTTGGCTTTTGCATTTAGTATGGAAGCCAGCTTCTCCCTCACTTGCTGCAATTTAGCTGTAATTTGCTGATCCTGGTGTTTCTTATGCTGTTTTTCTAGGGCGCGAATTTCCCTTAGTAGTGTGTCTAATTGTGCAGTGAGGAGTTTCTTACACTGGGAGCCCACCCTAATTAGGACCCCTCGTATGACACATTTATGTGTCTCCCACAGGCACATAGGGGATATCTCATCTACCTCGTTTTCAAGGAAAAGCTGGTCTAATTCCTGCGCTATAAAGTTTCTGTATGCCTCCTCACCTAAGATGCTTTCGTTCAGTCTCCATTGCCACTTCCCTTCTTGGGCCCCTCCCATCGTTAATGAGCAAAACGTCGGGGCATGATCAGATAGGGTGAAGGAGCCTATGCTCGCCGCTGAGAGTTGTGAAAGGATACTCTTTGAAATGAAAATATAATCTATTCTTGTATATGTTTTATGATAGTTGGAAAAGAACGTGTAATCTTTCTCATATGTATTCATGACTCTCCAGCTATCTACTAGCTGGAGGTCTTGAAGGAGTTGCTTGCATTTATGAATTTTAGCATGAGAAATGTGGGAAGTTCCTCTTGATGTGTCCAGTAGAGGATCGAGAGCCAAGTTCAAGTCCCCTCCCATTATTAGATGACCCTCCCTGTATTGTTCCACCATAAGCAAAAGGGCTTCTAAACATACAACCTGGCCCTCATTAGGTAAATATATACTCACTAAAGTGACTTTTTGTTCATAAAGGGTCCCCTGAACCAGAAGAAGGCATCCTTCTCTATCCTCTATTACCTTTTTTTCTTTCCAGGGGATATTCTTTAAAATTAGGATCAAGACTCCCTTTGCTTTTGAGTTGTTTGAAGTACTATGGTAGGCATAAGGTAATCTACTATCTCCCAGTTTAATTCTTTTATTTTGTTTAAAGGGGGTTTCTTGAACAAAGGAGATGTTGATCTTTAATCTCCACAATTCACTCAGCAGTCTAGTCCTTTTCCTAAGGCTATTAAGCCCTTTAACATTATAAGATGCTAAGGTAACTCGCGGCATGGTTAACTTACCCCTAAGCACGAGAGCTGGGGTGGAGCAGAGCCAGGTAGAGGGGAGAGAGAGAGAGGAAAGGGCAGCAAAAAAAAAAAAACTCCCAACCCGCCCCTTCCCGAACAATCACAAGTCTGGACGCACTCTAAAAAAGAAAACAAACACCTCAAGAAAATCAACAAAATCTCCACTATGGGAGTGAGGTGTTTATAAGTGGAGGGGAATTACCTATACGGCGGGGTCCCGAGCCCCTCATCCCCAGCCATAAGACTCTCCAACTCTGTCCAAAGCAAGCCTATTTCTATTACTTTAACTGACCTCCTTTATGTCTAACTACCCAACTTAGCCTTATGGCATATTGGATATATTGTTTAATCTGACCTAAGTGGTTTGTACGTCGATCCAATCTGGGATCATAACAGGCTCAGCCCCCAAAAACTGGAATACGGTCGGGAGTTGATCCGGATGTTTTAATACAATATTGCGATCTTGCAATGTTATGATTAACGCCAGAGGATAGCCCCATCGATAGGAAGCTCCGTGTTTCCTGATTATTTCCAGCAATGGTTTCAGTAGGCGATGTCTGAATAAGGTCTGTTTGCATAGATCTGGGTATAGTTGTATCTCTGCACCTTCCATCATACACGGGCCGTGTTTCCAAGCGGCTCTTAGAATTGCTTCCTTTATAGAGAAAAAGTGAACCCTACACAGCACATCTCTTGGGTCTAGCTGAGAGGGATTGCGTGTCGATGGGACACAATGTACTCAATCTATTTCGATTGCTGTATCTGGATCATTATGTAGTAATGAGTTGAAAATAGAGGACACTGATTCTCGTAGGTGCTTCCCCGAGACAGTCTCCGGTATTCCCCGTAATTTTATATTGTTTCATCTACTTCGATTTTCAGCTTCCTCCATCTTCATTTGTAGCGATATTAAACGTTGATGATGATTCTCCAATTTGTTTTCAATCTTAGCTACCTCTGCTCCTGTCGCTGATTGTTGTTCTTCTAAAGTTTGGATCCTTTGGTCAGCTTTGTCCACTTTTTCCTTCACTGACTCTATCTCCTGACGTATGATTCCTGTAAAGTGAGTCATTTCCTGGATATCTGATTTTGTCGGTAAAGCCTGTAAGAGCTGCTTAATGTTTACTACCTTGTCGTTATTAGAGATTGTAGAGATTTCTTCCCGATCGCTTTCCTCCTGTCGACCCGTCATATGTGATACTGAAGATGCATCCACCTTTGCTGGTGTATCCCACATGACATATTTTTTTTTTGGATTTGTATTTTAGCAAAAAGTAAGAAATTTGGGGTTTTTTGCAAAATTGTCGCTCTTCTTTTGTTTATAGCGGCGATCAGAAATGATGCAGAGGTGATCAAATACCACAAAAAAAAAAGCTCTATTTGTGGGAAAAAAGGACGCAAATTTCATTTGGGTACAACGTCGCACAACCGCGCAATTGTGAAAGTGTGAAATCCTTCCGGGGCTGAAGTGGTTAAGTAACAAACATGTTATACTTACCTCCTATGTGCAGTGGATTTGCACAGAGCAGCCTGGATCCTCCTCTTCTCGGGTCCCTCTTCGGCTCTCCTGGCCCCTCCCTCCTGCCAAGTGCCCCCACAGCAAGCAGCTTGCTATGGGGGTACTCTATGTGTCCATTCAGACACAGAGCTGCCGTTCGACCCCACCCTTCTCTATCCCGATTGGCTAACTGACTTTGATTGACAGCCACGGAGCTAATGGCACCGCGCTGTGTCTCAGCCAATCAGGAGGGAGAGGGATGGCCTAGGGACTCGTGGACATTGCTGGACAGAGAGGGGGCTCAGGGTAAATATTCGGGAGTGCTCTGGAGGCTGCTACACACAGAAGTATTTTATCTTATTGCATAGAATGCATTAAGATAAAAAAAAAAAAAAAAACCTTCTGCCTTTACAATGCCTTAATGTTGGCAAAGGAAACAGGACCCCACCAGACATCATTTACTGTATGCCAGCTGTAGTTGCCAGCAATATGTTAGAAACAACCTTGTGGCAGGTTTTTATTTCATTTTCAGCTCCAGAGAGAACACATACACATTTGTCAGTATCATGGAAGTGGCTTATAGTAGCAGAGGAGGCTCCTTTGTGGCCCCTGCTGAGCAACATGGTTGTACAGTCACCTCCTCCTATCCATGCCTGGTCAGTTTCCATGGACTATACTTCAGTAGGACACAGTCATGTGTGGATGGCTTGTTGTGTATGTGGTATTTGTTCTTATCCCAATAGATATTCAGCAAGAAGGCTGAGTCTGAGCTGCAGACAGCTACAACGCAGAGAACCTAAAAATCTATAAATGAAATGTTCTTCTCAAAATGTGAAAAGTCAGACATGTAAACCTATAGATCCAAAAAAAACAGGTAAACATTGCATTATTAATAATGTCCCACTGGATATGTATTTGTGTACAGTTTTCTTCTTATAAAAAAAAAAAAGTATCAATACAATTGTACTTGTTCCTGAACTAAACCATATATATATATATATATATATATATTTGTTTTTTTCTGTCTTCTCCATAGGATGAAGTTAACCCATTCAAGAGCTCGACATCTTCCAGAAGAAACCGTCGATAGATCTCATCTCCTGTTGACCGTAGTACTGTCTGCTTAGTCATCCTGTTAAAATCTAAATCTGTAGAGCATGGACTGCTACTGAAAGGGCAAGTGCCTATAATAAGACGTGATAATGGGGGTTGATGACCTGTATCGATCTCTTCTTCCTAAGGTTCAGCCATGTGTGTCAGTGTGTCAGCATGGTGTATCAGTGAATCAAACTGACATGTTTGACATGATGAAGAATTTCTTGGGAAAAAAAGACTACTTTTATCTAGTTAATGTTTTTTGTTAATATACGTTTGAAATTAAAGCTGACAAACCTGACAGTATAGAGCCAGCCTAAAGGAGAACTGTAGGCAAAACTTTTTTTTTTTTTTTCATTTTTGATAGAGTAAGGGAGGGATATAACCCGTTTTTTTTTGTTTTGTTTTTTGCCACCTGTGTTCTATTGGGGAGATTTCTTTTAATGTCATGTCCCATAGCTAAAACCGAGGGTGTGAATAAAAATCCCTCCAAAGTGAGGGAATCCCTGGTTGCCAGGACTAGCGTCCACATTGGAAGATATACCCTCTATTACTGCTCTTGGGACAACCCAAAATTTGAGATTTTATTTTACTTTAGTTTCCTATGATAACAGTAAATGGGACAAATAGGTGTAATCTCCCTGACAGGTGTTCTAAAATCTCTCCACTGTATCCAAAGCTAAAATAAAGTTTTTGCCTTTAGTTATAGTTTAATGCTTACAAGGCTGCTATGCTAGTTTTGCCTGAATCTGATATTTCTCTTTTGGTGAATTGGATTACTTGCTAGTCTCTTCTTGAACAGTTCAATGACATGACCCCCTTGCAGTTGTTTGTGTCCGATTCTCTTTGTCAGAATATACTTTGTCAGTCAGGGTTCCATGGAACCCCAGGATTCCTCCAAAAGTTGCCAGGGGTTCCCTGAGCAATAAACAATTTTACCTCTGAGATATGTAACCACTAACATGATATTTTTAGCCATTTGTATTAGAGACCTTCCTGCCAATGACCACCAATGTAAAAGGCATTCTGCGTACTGACAACCACACTAATGTACCATTAGTTGTTGCTATAGCAGGTAATGGTAGGGGTTCCTGTAGATCTGAACGTTATTTTAAGGATTGAAATGTCAAGAAAGGTTGCCCTGGAACAAAGCTTTGATGATTTGCTACTGCATTGTTTACAATATTAGGCATTCATGGGGAGAACTGGTCATAACCATAGGACCGAGTAAGGCTGGCCATAGACAAAGCCACTTTCTTTCCTGCAACCGCACACAGTGTTGACAGGGGAATCCCTCCCGCTGAGTCATTGTGTTCTCCTGGCAGGGAGGGGGATTGGGGAAGCCGTCCCCGCCGGGAGAGCAGAGTGATTATTGTTAGTGGCTACAACAGCTGCTAGCAATACTTGCATGTAACATTTGGCAGGTTGGTTGTACCCAAGTTGATTGATCGATCGACTTGGACACATTCAGCCTGCCCATACGTGGTTCGAATCTGCTGAACCGCCCGAGATTCAATTGGTCTATGGCCGGCTTAAAGAATTCTGGCGTTCCCAAGATAGATAAGGTTGCATGTAATTCAGTTGACTAGATTATCAGTTTTGGGAGGTGTTGTCTTTTAAATATTTAAGTAAATGAACCAACTTTGATGCCTTAGGCTGGCCACTCAAGTAGTGAATTTCTTATCAGGATTATGGAGTTTTTAATAAGGTTTTTCTTATAAGCCACCATTTTTATTACTTTGTATTCAAAACACTGTGAATCCCATAAAGTGCTAATTTGATTAATGAGAGCTCTAAGAAACATAATACTAATAGGCTACAAAATGTATCTCGGCCCTTCTACTTACCCTGACTCACCTGTAGAGTAAAGGACAAGAGTGAGGACAGGGAATCCCTGAGGATTACAGTGATAAAATGACTTGTATTCCTGGCTGATGAAACAATTCAGTGCACACGAGAAATGAAGGATTAGGTCTAAGCAGATTAGCGGATGCTTAAAGCAGTATTAAACCCAAAAGCAAAACATTTATTATATTGCTGCTTACCAATTTTAAGATGTGGTGGCTGCATTAATTTTCTTTTTTAGGCTTATGTCTTCTATTTTCATCTGGTGATCTGGCCAGTAAATCTGTTGTTTTTCAAAAAGAACAAGCTCTCTTGCAGAATGTATCAGTTTACATGGTTGATACAAACCATGGGGTGTTTACAATAATCAGCTTTTTTTATTTATGTAAAACCTTTATCTCTAAAAGAAAAACACTTTGCTATTTTTGGTTTGCTATAACTGCTTATAAAGTATTAGCTGGAGTTTGGCTACATTTTGTTAGTGCATCTAAATCTGCTAGTAGCTGACAATGCTGCTGTCCAAATGTGCCCCTGTGCTCCTTCATCCAGAGTGGGGGCACTCTAATACAGGAGGTAAGTTACTGGCCAGATCCCCAGGTGGAAACAGGGACGAAAATCCTTTGAAAAAAAACAAAAAACAAATGTAGCCACGACATTTAATACCACTTTCATTTATTCCCCACATATGGCCCAGAACACAACTGCAGAAAGTGGACATGGAGCTCATGAGAAGTTAGGGCGCCCTGTACTTTTATCAAGAGAAGAAGAGACAGCTCAGCAAAATTCCAATTGCTACCAATTAGTCATGTTGCTATGTGGCTCTTTGGTTTGTACTGGTCCTGAATTAAGGACGTGTCACATGATGAGTGATAGTGTCACCGAGGACTCTGCAAGCCATAAAGTCACTGAATTTGGACTTTCATTGTCCCAATTGAAAGATGTTTCATCGCTGACCAAGCACTACAAAAATGTAAACAATAGCAAGGAAGCAACAGCAGACAATGTATTGCTGGTTTGGAAGTGGGAAAGCAACACTCCACTGGATAATTTAAAGCAGATCTAAACTCTCCCATACTTCACAGACCAGGAAGCTGCCGTCTCACCCTGTGTTCCAACCTCCATTCCCACGGTGCTAAACATTTGATCAGTTATGACACCAGCCATATGATGGCTTGACAGTTTGTTTGAGGCCATAAGCAACAGTGTTCATACAGGACAGGCCTTGAATAAATGTTTTTTGAGTTAAATAGATGGATTTAGTTCCCTTCTAAGTTGAATTTTTGAGATGCTTTTCCTGTCACCAATTAAAGAATCACCCATGTGACCTGCCCCTTTTAAAGTGATGTTTTAAAGCCGATCTTCACCCAGGGCATGTTGCTTCCCATCCATCCCTCCTCCCCTCCGCTGCAGAAATCGGGCTTTCTTTTCTTTTTTTTTGTCCTTTATTTCATTTTTTCTTAACAACGCACTGGCTCACCCCTCCCCCCGTGCACGTTAATCACCTAGGCCAGGGGACTCCAAACTTTCTGTACAAAGGGCCAGTTTACTGTCCTTAAAACATTGAGGGGGCAGGACTGTGGCCAGTGTGAGTAGCAAATGCCCTGGCCTCTATGGAAGTAAAGACTGCCCCATCATTGATATTACTGGGAGGAATATTACTCTGTTGTTGGTATTAGAGGAAGAAATAGTGCCCCTTCTTTGGTGTCATTGCGAGGATTCATGCCCCATTGTTGGTATTGGAGGAAAGAATAGTGCCCAACCATTGTAAGTGGGAAGAATGGCGCTATGCAGTTGCTATCAGTGGGAGGAATAGTGCCCTATTGTTGGTATCGATGACCGGAATTATGCCCTATTGTTGGTGTAGAAGGAATAGTGCCTTGTATAAGTGATAGGAATAGTGTCCCATGGGCCTGTTAAAGACAAGCAAAGGACCACATTTGGCCCCCGGGCCATAGTTTGGAAACCACTGGCCTAGGAGAGCAACGTGCATTTTGCCCACTCCGCCTCCTGGGATATGTACATCATATATCCCAGGAAGCATAGTCCTTCATTGGGAAAGGATGAGGGGCCGGGGGGGCGCATCGTCTGGAAGCCGCTGGGTTTCCAATGAAATCGCAAAACAAGATGGCGGCCTGGGATCACAGGGGCCAGAAAAGAAGCTGATCTCAGCAGGACAATGCTGGATCTGCTGGGCAGGTGAATACCTTAAATGTGCAAGACCTGCAACCAGTGGTTTAAAAAAAGGGGGGGGATGGGTGGGGGAGTAGGAAGACCTGCTTTAATTACAGTTATTCTCCTACCAAGACACACTGAACTTCATTTATTGTACGCATCTGAAGCTTCAAACATACCTCCACCTTCCATCAATGCGGTGGTTACATCCCTTCTCGCCCACTGCTGTCTTCTCCCTTTTCTATTTCCAAGTGCTGGGTTTTTGACCTCTTGATTAGCTGGTGGGGGAATGAAGTCATCCTGTGCATGCACATGGGAGACAGTCATTTCGCATGCGCAGCTCAGTTTAAATTCCGGCACACTCCCTGTGTGCCAGGATGACTGCACTCCTTCTTATGTGCGGGAGCGACGTTACCCCACACCAGCCAGTCAAGACGGCCAAAGACTGGCACCTGAAAGAAGCTGGGGAAACGATGCAAGCGAGGGACTTCGCAGGCATTGGACCATTGGAATGAAGGTATTTTTTCCTTTCGTTTTCCTTTAGTTCCGCTATAACACATTAGTAATGTCAACTGTGGTTATCTTTGGGAAGCCAGGAGATTTAAATTTGAAGGTTATAACTGTAATTTTGCATCTCACAATTCCTAGGTTTGGGTTGGGTGGGTATCACTGGGGGGAACCCAGGGTAGCAGCTCCTCTATTAAACATAACTCTTTCAGCCCTTCTGTCATTGTTTATTAATTACAACAAGACCGCTAACATAGCTCAAGACCGTATACAATATTAATAGCCTTGCACTGCAAGACCAACCAGTCTCACTAAAATGTGCAACAATATCTGAGTCTTTTATGAGTCAGTATCTGACAATAGTAAATTGACCTTTAAAAAGTCAAATGCTTAGACGGAAATGTTAGCTATATCATCACACAGACTTCGAAGGGGGGTGGGGGGGTTTGCCCCCATGACCACATTAATGAGAATTGACAAAGCATGGGGGAATATCCAGCAATATCTCAAATGTATGAATAGATGTACATATGTGGATGGCCTCTATATGGCTTGCCATTGATACAACTCTCTCAAAGGAACAGCATTTCTTCAATTTCACGTCACTTGCATAGATTAGATAAAACTGACATGACTGTCCTGTATAATACTGCTACACCATCACGACTGCTGCTTCAGCCTTTTCTCCTACAGTGCCCTATTATGATGATAAATATTACACTTTTACCATGAGACATCCAGGCCTGTTTTTCTTCTGGTCCAAAAGTAGCCAAGGTACTTTCCTATATTCTGCGTACGTGGCAGATGCTCTTGTCTTATAAACGTATTATGAATGTCTCGCCTATTGTATTACAGTTTTCAAAAAAAAAACTATGCAACTTGTCTGAAGCCTTCTTATGTTCTGATTATCTGCAAGTAAATTGGGGTGTATTTTCACAGTTCTGCTTTTAGAAATTCCCAATTTAACCGTAATGATTTGTAGCGATCTCGAATGCGTGACTCATTAAAGAGACCTTCAGGGCTAAGTAAATGGAGCTTTGTGTTTTCCTGCCATTTATTCTGTTCTTTCATTTCCCATTAGCTCTCTAATTTGTCTTCGTGCTTGCTGTCTGTCTTGCAGGCACAGGAACAAAGGGTGTATTTGGCTGATATTGTTCAAAGTTTAATATTTTCATAATAAAGTTTTCTTGCATATGTGTGTTGTTTTTTCACTTTTTTTTATATCCATTAAGGAGCCTGCATATAGTGGAGAGTGCATCCCGCTATTTACAGGACACTACAGTGTTGACTCCACTCTGTGCCTGCATTTTACTAGCTAATCATAAAATATAGGATGCACTGTGGAGCCTAAAGAATGAAAAGTAGGGTTGCACCAATACCGATCATTTGCACGAGTACTTGTACACGTGCAAATGCTCCGATGCTTGATCCAATACTTTGGCGAATAGGGGGGATCAGTGCGGCGGTGGGAGATGTTACAAACACTGATCTCCCTGTATAGATTTCAATAAAGCAGCTGAGAGCTGGTTCTCCTCCTCTCACCGTGGCTTTCACCTGCTTTATTGAAATCTATACAGGGAGATTGGTGTTTGAAACTCCCCCCACCGCCGCACCGATCATCCCTGACTGTCCCCTGTGTCCTCCATGCTCCTCCGGTCCCCCTCTGTGTGCTCCTCTGGTCCCCTTCTTTGTGCTCCTCCGGTCCCCCTCTGTGTGATCCTCCGGTCCCTCTCTGTGTGCTCCTCCGGTCCCCCTCTGTGTGCTCCTCCAGTCCCCCTCTGTGTGCTCCTCCGGTCCCCCTCTGTGTGCTCCTCCGGTCCCCTTGTGGTTAGAGGGACATATCTAAAGTTATTTCGTCCACTTTCGGTGCCACTCTCCTCCTCTTGGTCGAGAGTCGACGAAATAACTTTAGATATGTCCCTCTAGTCACAAACATTGTAGAGGGTGGCGGCGTGACTAGGGGGG
>BLSH010478660.1:111242-122448 GCA_018402905.1 Glandirana rugosa | reverse complement strand
TAAATCTTTCCTCACACTTGCTCTTTACAAATAAAAATCCATTATTTTGTCCTAGAAAACAACTTAGAACCCCCAAACATTATATATTTTTTTTTAGCAGAGACCCTAGAGCAGTGGTTCTCAACCTCTCTAGTGGCGTGACCCCTTGATAAAATTTCCCAAGTCGCGGGGACCCCACTTCGGAAGCGCGGCGCGATGGCACTTTTAACCCTGTTTTAACCCCTTGTGGGGGGGGGGTAAAAGCACCGCGCTCCCACCTGCATAGCGGTGCCACAGCGTCGCTATAACAGCGGAAAGGCGCTGCTGAAAGTAGCGGCGCTTTACCAACCCCCACCCCCCCCCACCCCAGTGTGAAAAAAGCCATGACAATGCTAGGTATACAAAGCGTATAGCACCCAAACACCCCACCACCTTCTGAATTGTTCACTCATCAGGACGCGGTATAACAAGGCCTGATCAGAACATGGATCTTTCAATCATTTGTACTGGTTACTGAGTAACCATTGCAAATGATTGAAAGACCCATGTTCTGATCAGGCCTTATTATATCACATTCTGGTAAGTGCACAATTCATCACGGGTGTTAAGGTGATCTAGCACTGGCATGGAGTACAATAACTGTATACCCACTTTTGAGGAACCAATTTGGAAGGTTATATACAAATAAATTATGCTTTGTCCCTTAGTTCAGTCAGCGTCCCACTTACCTGTTACTCTGTTTCATCATAATCGGCGACCCATCAAGTTTGGAAACGGAAGTTCCGTCGCCGCCACCTTGGTACACTCATCCGCATTAAGGATACAGTTAGAAGTCAGAGTACAGGGTGTAGCAAGATGGCGGCAGCAGCGGCCAAACGTCACTTCCGCGTGGTCTCTTCTTTCCCGGAAGTGACGTACTGCTGGACGAGACAGATCCGACATACTACGGAGTTGGGTCTGTCTCTAGATTGCAGCGAGATGTGCAGCGTCGCGACCCCCTGGAAATCGGCAATCGACCCCACAGGGGGTCGCGACCCACGTGTTGAGAACCGCTGGCCTAGGCCATCTTTATGTAGAGCAACAATTCTTTTTTCAGATCCTCAGAGAGTTCTTTGCCATGAGGTGCCATGTTGAACTTCCAGTGACCAGTATGAGAGAGTGAGAGCGATAACACCAAATTTAACACACCTGCTCCCCATTCACACCTGAGACCTTGTAACACTAACGAGTCACATGACACCGGGGAGGGAAAATGGCTAATTGGGCCCAATTTGGACATTTTCACTTAGGGGTGTACTCAGTTTTGCTGCCAGCAGTTTAGACATTAATGGCTGTGTGTTGAGTTATTTTGAGGGGACAGCAAATTGACACTATTATACAAGCTATTCATTCACTACTTTACATTGTAGCAAAGTGTCATTTCTTCAGTGTTGTCACATGAAAAGGTAGAATAAAATATTTCCAAAAATGTGAGGGGTGTACTCACTTTTGTGAAATACTCTAGGTGGGACACTCCATAGCAGTAACATGAAGCCTCAGAAAAAGACTCCCTCCCCATTCTCCCTGACCCATGATTGGATATTTTTTTATCATTTGCACTGTTCTTACTTCCAGCACCATTATACCATCCACGTCACTTGATGTTTCCCTGTTGCCACGTCTTGTTACTGAATTCTTCCATAACAATAGTTGAAACTGCAGAAAAACTCAAAATTAATCTTCCTTCTGACAACCTTGTGACTATCCAAATCTGTTTTCCTGTGTTTTATTTGACCATGTCTGATCCATTCTGCCTTTGATTCAATTACTCTTCTGTTCCAAGTGCACCTGACAAATAATATAAATCTTGGTTTTCTGTGGATTGGAGTGAGAGGGGATAGTAATGCAATAACCTGCAGAACTTTATACTGTGCCTCTTATCATTTATGGTTTGGTAACTGAAGTGAAGATGTTTTTCCTGTGCATGGCAAACTTTATCTCTGACTTTTCTCATTAGCTTTTTTTCACAGATGAGTACATATAGTAAGATTAACAACGGGTAAAGATTCAGAGCAGCATCTACCAAAACGAAGAGTCTTGTCTTTCACAGAAGGTCAAAATCTTTCCTATAGTTTCTGATGTTATAGCGGTTTATTAAAGCAGAACTTCGCTCTCTCATTCAATATTGGCTATTTTTAATCCTTCTGCTGCTAGCATTAGTAAATAGATCGAAAGGTATGTCATATTCGCTTGTTTTAAAGTTTTTTGGTTTTTTTTTCATTTCAATGATTTCCTGATTTCTATGCCTAGGCAAATGATGTCATACATCCCAGGAGTCTTCAGGAGGGGAGGAAGGGCTTTCTCCGCCCAGCACACCCCCTCCTGCTTGCATGCCTGAGCTAAGGGCAGGTGAATTCCGGGACGTAAATGCTACATAAATCATCTGCCCTTACTCAAGATGGCCATGGCCGGAAATTCTAGGGGGGGGTTTTTCAAAGCGATTTCTCAACAAAATAAAGCATGTGGACATAGATGGGTTTGGGTGTTTGTTTTGAATATTTTGAATGTTTGAATATATAAATGAATGAAATAGCGTTTTGAGTTTGTGGTGCTCAGGTGCAGCGTAGTTCCACTTTAAAGTGATATTACAGCATTTTTTTTTTGTAAAATGAGAAGTTTATAAGGACTTACATGGTCTTGCTGGTTTTTTTTTTCGTCCAATTTTTCTTCTTCTGTTTATGCTATTCTTACTGCCCCCTGGTCACGCTGGGTATATGGGTGCCCCCCAATGCCTGCCAGGACCTAAAGAATCCTGCTGGAGTCTCCACTTTGTGTGCACTCCCATTTTGAACTATATGCTTGCACTCCTTTGGCAGTGTGAGAGACACATTCAATAAAATAAAACCCACGATCCTTCCATAAAGATCTGTTCTCAGATTGGACAGTAAAGGAGCAGCAGAATGTTAAATTATTCCTCACCTCCTGTCAGCACATGTGCATTCAGCTTAATGGATGCCCCTCCCTCTCCCAGTGCTGCCATTAGGGGATTAGAGATGGCCGATAACACGTTTTTATTATCTACCTGAAGTTCAGGTTTAAAGCAGATGTAAATAGAAAGAAGCAGCAAACGGCACTAGTTTTTAATCCTTAACCCGATGTGTATACACTAATGTATATTCAAAAATGCACAAAAATAAACACTACTTATATGTGCAATCATGAACCTTATACATGCTAAATGCAAAAACAGTAATAATGATATAAAGTGCATACATTTTATAGCAATCGAAAGTGACATTGCTGTAAAAAATATCAAACACTGCAATACCAGAGCTCCAAGTGCGTTGAACATAAAGTCCAAGTGCTGCAAACACATATAGTGCAATTATTGCAAAGAAATGTGCAAAATACTAAAATTGTAATGTTCAGTGCTATTTTGAAGAACAAAGTGCAATATATTAGTCCACTCTGGAAAAATCCACAAGTGATCCAAGGAAAGGTCTCCCAGAGTATCCATTGCAGCTAAATGTAGAAAAAACCTTCTTAGAGTGTGTTTGAATCACTAAAAGTGATCCTTCACCATCCATGCTATAATGACTAACCAGAATTATTGGCTGGTCAAATTATAAACCAGCTACTGTTCTTTCAACATAGTTTCCAAATAGTTAAATCTCCAAGGTACTGGCTCCCACTATCCTCTTGTTCAATCAAAAACTCTCATGCAGGTTACGCTCACACACAAAAGTGAAACCATTGAGGAAGGTTTCCATAGTGTAATAACGTTTTTAAAACAGGGGAAGACGCGCTGACGTCACTGCCATTGAGTGTTTGAAGTCTACAGCCGGCCGGCTTAATGTTCTTGGATGCCTTTGTTGTTTTTATCTGATTTAAGTGCAATACTTTTATTTTATTAAATCCAGTGAAACATTATCACACTATCAGTACCTTCTCTTTCTTTGGGTGCCGTGATGAGTTTACCTGGGGGTGTAAAGAACCTTATTGGACTGCTATCCTACAAACGCCGGGAGGCGGATCCGGTTAGCCCTTTCCACTACCTCTGTGGTTCACCTAAGCCAACTCTGCTACATCAGGACCCCAAGATTGTCGTATTTATCCCCAGGGGGGACCCGGGCTGGGGTACAGCCAAAGCGCTCATGCGCTTACATCTGGTAAGCAGTTATTAGATGTGAGGTGGAGGTATCACTACTGAATTTGAACTATCACACGGTGGTCTATATCTGTGAAGATACATCTACATCTCTACTTTCATCTACACCATTTATGTTTATTTAGACTGTATGATTTACATGTATTTATGGGATGCATGCTATATGTATCTACCTACCGTCATTTTAGCGCAACCTGTTTATAAAATAGTGTGTTTGAAGTACATGGTTAGTACTGTTTGGTTGCAGCTGTGGTTGCTTAGTGCTTTTATATAGTCTAGCACGGTGTTATCCTTTTTTGTATTGCATGTTTTTAAAACAGGCTTTATTTAAATTTATATAAATCCACTCACATGCCTTGTATAAATGCCTTTTCCTATGGTCAATTGTCTCCAGCTGTTAATCACAAGTTGCAATTATTATCCAACCATTGTGCGGTGACGTCAGCGTCCTAGTCCCGCCCTACATGTTTCGTCATTTGATGCCCCCACGGAGCGGAAGGACGTTGAACAGCGAAGCGCATAAGGAGGGGCTAGGATGCTGACGTCACCGTGCATGGTTGGATCATATTCGCAGATTTTGATTAACAGCTGGAGACAATCGACAATACAAAAAGGCGTTTATATATATATTTAGGGTTGTGTATATGGAGGTTTTCTATTTGTGTGTGTGTTTTTTTGTTTCTTTTCTTTTATGTAACTATAAGATATATATACAACTAAGTTAGTGTCCTTATTTACAGTATAGTAACTTTAATCATCACATCCTTTGCTCTTATTCTCCAACACCTCCCGCTGCACAGCTATTTAGTTCCAGAGCAGCACTTGACAGATGAATGTGTTGCTCGCATAGTAAGAATACTCTGGAAGATTATCTACAATACAATACCTGCAATACAATGGAAGCATTGTGTCTGGGCATGGAATCTGTGCTGTGCAGATTAAAAAGATACATTTATATGAACCTATAAAACCAAAACCTGCACGGGGTCTTCTGCCTGTATTATTATTTCTTTTTTTATTTTACTGTTATTTCGAGTGTGAATGTTTATAGCATAAAGGAAAGCCTCCATGGGGCTGTGTATTTATTTTATCATCTCTGCTCTTGTGTACGGCCAAGTTTACATAATTCCACAAGGATGGTTTTTACTTTACCAAAAAATTAAAAAGTCATTAGTTGCGGGCTTGGCAGCCCGTCTTAGTATTCCCCTAGTATGTAGTTCAGAAAATGTTTATTAAGCACCAGTATTTCTTGCAGCTGTCTGTCTACAGCACAGGGAATGTGATGAGTAAGCCTTCCAATATACAGAACAGAATAACTGGCACAGACCTGGTGCAATATTAAAACAACCTTTATCTAAAAGAATAACGTATTTCACTTACATTTGGTGGACTAAAAAAATTTCTTTGTACATGACTTTTTAATGCAGAGGAAGAGAAGAGACCAGAGCCAGCAGTTCTGCGGTTGGTAATGCGAAAATTCGCACTGCAGCAGCAGACAAATCAGGGAAAGATGTCGCCTTAGTCTGTGGAACTGGATAATGGGAACGTTTCTTTTTTTAATGGGATGATGGAATAAGACCAGCTTCCAGGTATGGATATTTTTACATCTTTCGGGTGGCATCACCTTGGCATTACCGCCCCGCCATGTTATCACATTACTGCCCCACTTCTACATCTCATCCAATCAAAGAGCGCTTCTCATTCATTGAGGAAATGCAAAGAGGTCTCTGTATGTCGCCCGTGCCAAGTGAGTGACCTCCTTTGTTCAGTAAGTGGCCGAGCAGCTTCTCGGGAGAGGACCTGGAAACTAGTGGAGAGCACCGTAGAAGTGGTGACTAATACAGGGATTTCCAGCTTTCACAGGGATCCTACAGTTATGGTACATACATACTTCCAATGTAATTATATGACAATATCCATACCTGGAATTCAGCTTTAACGTCTTGTCAGGCAAAGGTATGTTTATAATTATCCTGGTATTCAAGGGATTAAAGTGATAATAAAGCTTTAGATTTTTTTACATTAAAATAACAAACATGTTATACTTACCTCCTCTGTGCAGTTGGTATTGCACAGAGCAGCCTCAATCCTCCTCTTTTCAGGTCCCCCACCGGCACTCCTGGCTCTTCCCTCCTGTCAAGCGCCCGCAGAGCAAGCAGCATGCTATGGGGGCACACATGCAGGCTCGCTATCAAACCGCTGCTCTACATGTCCATTCACACACACAGCCGTGGCTTGGCCCCATCCCTCTCTCTTCTCATTGGCTAACTGGCTGTGATTGACAGCAGCAGGAGCCAATGACTCAGCCAATGAAGAGGAATAGTCCCCAGAGAATCGCTGGAGGAAGATCAGGCTCAAGTAAGTATTTGGGGGGTGGGGGGGGGGGCGCCAGCTGCACACAGAAGGTGTGCATAGAATGCATGAAGATAAAAAAATCTTGAGCCTTTAAAAACACTTTAAAGCTGATGAGCTTGGTATTGATTTTCAGAGCTTGCAAAGAGCTTTCAGGTAATCACTCTAGAGCTGCCCAATCGTTTTTTATGAGGCTCTAAAAGTATGTCCTACCCAGCCTTCCCTGGTGGCGGCTCCTGCAGTTGTTCCTGAGCTCTCCTGTTCCTCCGAGGAGCCCCCCTGCCACTAATCAACCTGGATGTGTCGTGTATGATATCACTTCTAGATTTGCAGCTGTCTTTCCCAAGCTACTGTAGCTGAGGATGCAGCTAATCAAGCGTAATCTGCACTTGATTAGTTGCAGTGAAGGGCAGAGGAGATATTGGGGTTCAAATAGACCCCTTAGGTTTCTATAAAGAGAACCTGTCACCAGCCCAATGCTATCACATATGGTTCACTCCTGGTTTCCACTGACAAGAATGATCCTGAAGAAACCCACCAAGCTTGGACTTGGCCCTACCAAGGTCTTATTATACCAACCGCCTTGGTTTGTCTGGCACATTAACAACTGACCGTTGTCTTTTTGCATTCCTTTTTGTATTTTTTTTCTCTTTCCAACTCCCCCTGCTTTATAACCACTTTAAAGCAGATGAGCTTGATATTGATTTTCAGAGCTTGCAAAAAGCTTTCAGGTTTCAGGTAATAGCTCTAGAGCTTAAAGTCTCTGTTTAAATTTCTTCTTGCAATGTGATTAATATTGCTCTGATTTGTAATTACTATAATTAAAACTGAATAATGAAATACTGAAACCATTATATACATATAAAACAAATCATTTCTGGTCATCCTCGGTGTCATTTTAAAAGCCACATAACATTCTAAATGTATGTTTTTTTCACATGGTGTCAAATGTATTTTGCATCGCTAATAGGTACAGAGTATTCATTTCTTTTTTTCCCTTTGATCTTTCCATTTAGCTACAATTTGCTTTTGTTATTGTAGCGTGGTTGTCTCTCGGCTTCCATCTCCAATCTAGGTTGCTGCGTATTATTTTTTTCTTTTGTGGCAAATGTAAAATAATAATATCCAGTAATTTTCATCCTTCATAGATACAAAGTATCTAGTCCTCTTTTCTTTTGTTTTTTTTTTTCTATTTAGTTACATGTTTTGGTATTGCAGAGAGGTTGTCCCTCTGCTGCCATCTACAGTTGTATGCAATGGTTTAGGAACCCCTGACAATTTCCATGATTGTCATTTATAAATATTTGCGTGTTAGGATCACAATTTCATTTTGATCTATCAAATAACTAAAGGACACAGTAATATTTCAGTAGTGAAAAGGTATTTAAGTTGGCCAATTGCAAGTTGTTGTTCTCTTTGACTCTCCCTGAAGAGTGGCAACATGGGGACCTCAAAACAACTCTAAAATGACCTGAAAACAAAGATTGTTCTACATTATGGTTTAGGGGAAGGCTACAAAAAGTTATCGCAGAGATATAAGCTGTCAGTGTCCACTGTGAGGAACATAGTGAGGAAATGGAAGACCACAGGCACAGCTCTTGTTAAGGCCAGAAGTGGCAGCCACATAAAATATTGGAGAGGCAAAGGCGAAGAATGGTGAGAACGGTCAAAATCAGCCCACAGACCACCTCCAAAGACCTACAACATCAACTTGCTGCAGATGGTGTCACTGTGCATCGTTCAACAATTCAGCACACTTTGCACAGGAAGAAACTGTATGGGAGATGCGAAAGAAGGCTTTTCTGCACACACTCCACAAACGGTGTCGCTTGAGGTATGCAAAGGCACATTTGGACAAGCCACCTTCATTTTGGTCATAACAAGGGGCGTTATGCATGGCGGCAAAAGAACACAGCGTTCCAAGAAAAACACTTGCTACCTACAGTAAAATTTGGTGGAGGTTCCATCATGCTGTGGGGCTGTGTGGCCGGTGCCGGTACTGGGAATCTGGTTAAAGTTGAAGGTCGCATGGATTCCACTCAATATCAGCAGATTCTTGAGAATAATGTTGAGGAATCAGTCAAAAAGTTGAAGTTACGCCAGGGCTGGATATTTCAACAAGACAACGACCCAAAATACTGCTCAAAATCTACTCGAGCATTTATGCAGAGGAACAAGTACAATGTTCTGGAATGGCCACCCCAGACCTGAATATCATTGAACATCTGTGAGGTGATTTGAAGCGGGCTGTCCATGCTCAGCAACCATCAAACCTAACTGAACTGGAGCTGTTTTGTAAGGAGGAATGGTCCAAAATGCTTTCATCCAGAATCCAGACACTCATTACAGGCTATAGGAAGCGTCTAGATTCTGTTAAAGGAGGCTCTATTAAATATTGATGTGATTTTTCTGTTGGGGTGCCCAAATTTATGCACCTATTTTGCTTAAGATTATGTTATCATTACCAATCTAGTGGATTATAATGCTTACACATTGTTTCTATGCGTATTAAAGGGTTTTCATGTTAGATTGTTCAATTATGAATTCAATTTCTGATTGACATGTCCTACAGTAAGGAAGATTGAATCACTCCTCTGACTTATTCACTTGTGTGAATTTCAACTTGAGCTATAGAACTAGGTAAACAAAAGCTAAGGGGAGACATTTGAAAAGGAGGTAAGAATTCTACAAGCTGTGTACAGATATTTATGTTACAGTTATAATTTAACCTCTTGGCGCTGACAGCACACAAATATCCTGCCTCTCAGCGGGTGGGCCTTGGCGCTGAGCGGCCACATATTTGCATGCAATATTGCAAAAACAGCTGTGCCGAGAGCGCACTCCCTGTGCACTCCCGGCACAGTTGCCACTGACTAACGGAAAGCTTTCTGATAATGTGAGTGCCATGACAGCCAATTACAGCGGCCACATGACCATAAACGCCACCTCCCAACATCTAAAACCCTTTGAAGGGCCAGGAAGCACCAAAGGGTTAAAAAAAAACACCACTCCTCCTCTGCATGAAGCTCAAATAGTACACTTTCCCGTTCCTGCCCCTCTTCAATCCTCACTGTACAAAGTGACAGTGACTGCAAAAAAGCCTTCCTCCAACCCACTTTGCCTTTCCAGCAATTTCCCACCACTTCTCCTGTTCTAGAGAGCATGAAAATGGCTTATGCCTTGACATCACTCTATCTGTTGTAGTCATTGGCCACTAGACCTGAGCATTGTCAAACATGAGGAGCACACATGCTCCCCCATACCTGGAATGACCATAGTTTTGTGCCAGCTGAGATAGATACTGGAACAGAGGAGTTGGTCAGGGGAGGTACTTTTTAGCCCATTTTCTTTAAGCAATATATTGCGATAGTTTTCTGCTCATCTCTGACTGCCGTAAGGCCCCTTTCACACGAACGGATACATTCCAGCTTTTAGCTGCGGATAGATGAAGTTATCTACCGCAGTTATACTGTGACAATGCTTTCCTATGGCCCCTTTCACACTCTGCATTTAGCAATGGTTTTGTTACAGACGATTTCGAACGTTTAGAAAAAATGGATTGGAATGCGTCCAGGAACAATGCTAACCTCACGTATCTGCACAAATCCGCAGCTGAACTGTGTCAGCTACAGATAGCAACAGCAACAAGCATAGAAATCAATAGGAAGCACTTCAGGAATGTCAAGAATGTTAACAATGTTTCCACCGCAGCAGCATGTATCTGTAGCTAATCGGAATGTAACAAATGCAAATAATCGTTGTGCCTTATCTGACTAACGAATAGCAACAGCAGATCAGCTGATTCTATACGTTCGTGTGAAAGGGGCCTTATCCTGCCCTGGCAACCTCAAAGGCTCTCCCAACATCTGCATCAGAATCACCTTTGTACTTGCGATCGTTTTCAAAGCAATCCCACTTCTGGCCAGTCATACACTGCCTTGCCACTGCAAATGCTACGGTGGACACCATGCCAACCTGGGGCATAAAGACACAAGATTGGGGAGAGTGGCTAGGTTCAGATCTGGTCACTGACCTGTATATAACAGAAAAAAGATAAACCTGTGCTTGGATCCCAATAGCTTGTACATGCAATTGAACTACAAGGTGCTAATGGGGTGTGACCATGTTAATGCTACAAATACCAAATGGACCCTCTACACACTGCTACACCCTTCACCTGGTTGCAATTTTATAGAAATCATGTTTCATAAAACCTGTCACTGCTCCTGTTTCACACTAAGATCTGAGTAAATTCCCAGAAGATTTCAGGGAGTGAAGAGGAGCTCGCAGAGATCGATGATCGATTTGAGAAATTATTGAGATTATTGCCTACCAAAAGAGACATGGAGGCCATGTTCCACCGGTTGGAAGATAGCCACTTTGTCCTCGTCACTGTCCAAAATACTTTGTACTAAAGATATTTTAACGTTGGTCCACTTCCCACATCGTCACACATCTCCCAGGTAAACCATAAACATCGTAATTGTACCAGTGTGGGGTAATCGTGGAACATCAAGTTAACGTACATGTTCGATAACCCTAGGTTCGTGTCCAAATAGAAAAAAGACAATATATGTCCAGTCACTGGTCTAGACTTGGATCGGTGAGAGGGGTTAGAACACAGAAATACGGGGTCCAACCGTACCACAGGTGGCATCGTAAACGTCACCGTTCCGTCACATACTGACCGGTCTTCACCCTAACGAAACTTTTGCTAGCGTTCATGTT
>BLSH010478660.1:84231-101765 GCA_018402905.1 Glandirana rugosa | reverse complement strand
CAGTACACCTCTCTGAACAGTGTCTGGGAGGCTGTGGTTGCTGCTGCACGCAATGTTGATGGTGAACAGATCAAAACACTGACAGAATCCATGGATGGCAGGCTTTTGAGTGTCCTTGCAAAGAAAGGTGGCTATATTGGTCACTGATTTGTTTTTGTTTTGTTTTTGAATGTCAGAAATGTATATTTGTGAATTTTGAGATGTTATATTGGTTTCACTGCTGAAAATAAATAATTGAAATGGGTATATATTTGTTTTTTGTTAAGTTGCCTAATAATTATGCACAGTAATAGTCACCTGCACACACAGATATCCTCCTAAAATAGCTACAACTAAAAACAAACTAAAAACTACTTCCAAAAATATTCAGCTTTGATATTAATGAGTTTTTGGAATCATTGAGAACATGGTTGTTGTTCAATAATAAAATTATTCCTCAAAAATACAACTTGCCTAATAATTCTGCACTCCCTGTATATCCTTCCGCCATATTATTCAGAAATATTACGGAAGATAAATATATTTTTGGCAAATTATTCCGGCATTCGGGTAATGATAATAGGGGACTTTAAACCAACCCGAGTATGGATTGTTACCCAGCGGGTACAAAAATAGATATTTGAAGGAAATGGGCTGTACGATATATGACACCTTATCAATCCTGAAGTTTGTGCTTATACATGTTACTCTCCTACTCACTGAACCCTATCCAGGATTGATATGGTTATGGGTACAGAACCAACTTTGTCATTGGTATCGAACATATACAGTATCTGGCGAGGGGGATCTCAGATCATTCTCCAGCTTTATTTGCTATGAAGAAGGTTAAGCCACGAATTAAAAGTTATTGGCGTATGAATGCGTCATGGTTACAGTTATTACAAAATGAGGGAATCATACGTCAATCACTTATGGAGTTTTTTTTTATAGTGATACAGCAGCACCACAAATGGTATGGGACACTAAGAAGGCTTATTTAAGAGGAATATTGATACAAGCTATAAGTAGTCTATAAAACAAATTGTAAGAGTATGGAAAACATTCTAGCAGCAGAGGTACAACAAAAAGGATTTCAATACATACAAAGCCCAACATCCACGAACCAATCTATTTGCAAAGATGTACAACTTTTATATAAAAGAACAATTATGGAAAAGGCAGAAAAGACCCAAATCTCTATAAAAAATAGGTATTATTTGGAAGGAGGAAGTAGTGGAACAATATTGGCAGCAATCTCTAAATGGCAGGCCCAATCTAATTTTATTCCTTAGATACATACGTACAGAAATGTGGAGTATTTCCCATGAACAAGAAGACAATAATGTGTTCTTCTGTCAGGTTTTACAGAGATTTATATCAGAGCAAAGTCACGTACCAGAAGAAGGAACTTTTTGCACTCATTGTCAATACCATTTATTCCTGAGGAGGAACGTGATAACCTAGATGCACCTCTAACACTAGAGGAATTAATCCAGCCAGAATCCCCTAATGGGAAAGCTTCTGGTACGGGTGGCTTGCCATTACAAATTTATAAAACATATGGTGATATATTAGTACCGGAAGTTGTATTGTGTTTTTTTCTGGATTCTTGGTTGATATTCTGTCTCTATCATTTAAAATACATCTATGATAAAAATTATAGACACTTCATTTCTTTGTAAGTGGGCAAACTTACAAAATCTGCAGGGGATCAAACAATTGTAACAAATCATCAAACAATATTAACAGTGAAAGGGTAAAATATGTTCCCTTGTAAAATTATCCACCTCATTCCACCTAAGGCTGTGAACTTAAAGAGCAATTATGATTACAGAAATAAAGGACACTAAGGTGGACACTTTCCTAAAAGAAGAACAAAATGGAGTCGATGCTTCCACGTTCATACAATTTTATCTTATAAAAAAGTTTGAAAAAGCCTTTTACTTGCTTTAACATTAGTCTGAGGCTGGGTTCACACATGCTGCGGCCGTGGCTTACAGCAGGGGGTCCCTGTTCACCGATTCAGGTGCAAATCAGGTCAGAATTTCTGCCTGAATTTGCACCTGATTCAGAGCCAAAGACTCACAGGACCCTTTACAAATGCGGACCGCGGCTGCCCCGGAGGTGTGTGATCCCACTCTATTGAGAGCCAGTCACAGTCTCCTGTCATGTCAATTGGATGCAGGGAAAGCCGCATCTAATTTGCATAAGTGTGAACCCAGCCTTATGGTTCAGTGGACCAGCGTCAAGATGACCTTTTGACATGCAGCCAGCATTCATCACCTTTAATGCCACTACTTCTATTGACATTTTGCACATAGAGGAATATGTTTTCATTTCTGTTTATTACAGGTGGTTATATAGTGCCAACAATTTATGCAGCGCTTTACATGTACAGTATCTCACAAAAGTGAGTACACCCCTCACATTTATGTAAATATTTTATTATATCTTTTCATGTGACAACACTGAAGAAATGACACTTTGCTACAATGTAAAGTAGTGAGTGTACAGCTTGTATAATGGTGTAAATTTGCTGTCCCCTCAAAATAACTGAACACACAGCCATTAATGTCTAAACCGCTGGCAACAAAAGTGAGTACACCCCTAAGTGAAAATTTTCAAATTGAGCCCAAAGTGTCAATATTTTGTGTGGCCACCATTATTTTCCAGCACTGACTTAAGTCTGTAGGTTTGTTCTTAAGTTGAATCTGTTTGTAAGTCGAAACACGTACATTTTTTAAGTGTAGCTCCAGCCAAAACAATAATTTTTAAGGTTTTTGGATAGCATAGGGAAGGGGTAACACCCCTGTAAGGTTTGTTTTGCTGTCTGTGTTTCTGTTTAGAAGATTTTACCTCACTTTCTGTCCCTATAAAAATTGGAATTTTGAGTTGTTGTGGAAACAAGGACTGGTGATAAAGCTTCAGTGGAGACACCTTTTCCCCATTATAACTTACAGGAGTGAATTTCCATTCTAGGGGTAAATTTCCTCTCACTTCCTGTTGTCTCCCTCAGTTTGTAAGTAGGAGTCGTTTGTAAGTCGGGTGTTTGTAACGAGGGGACCGCCTGTATCACACAGGTATTAAATATTTATTTTTCATGGCCAGGTCACTTTAACTCTATTGAGATAGGACTTATGTCAATGCAACATAAGTCTTGAGACTTCAAAGAACTTTGAGAGGGAAAAAGTCTCCAACCCAGTGTCCAGGTTTTGTAGAAAACCAAAAGGGTGTGTGTGTGCAGGTGCACATAGCCTTTACAATGACAGGCTTGGGTACAGCTCAGAGTTCTAGTTAGGTAACAGGTGTGTTCTGCTCAGAAGACAATACTACCTGCTGGACACAGGAGGTTCCTTGTCTAGAGGGCAGAAAGTGTTGAGATGGGTAAGCGAGTCTGCAGAACTGAGAGAGTCAAGACAACTATGCCACTCCAGAGGGCAGAGGGAAACTAGAGGTCTCAGAGGACTGAAAGAGCCTGACGTGCCAAGAGATCCCCTATCGAGAGGCCAGGGTGTGGGCCCATGCAGCCGGGAGCTGAGAAAGCCCGGTGAGCAACTGTTGGAATTTGATTTTGTTTATTAAAAGTGAGTCAATAAGCCCTAAAACACAGTTCTGACTGGCATGGACTCCCTGAAAATTCTGCTACCATTGAGAAACAATATATCACACAGGTATTAAGGCCTGATCTACACGAGCTATAACGTTGGATCCGATGCCAGGAAAAAAATCTGCATTAAAAAACGCGTTTAATCGCATTGCTGTTAATGCATGTTATTGAGCGCCAGTGCTAAGTCGCGTTTTGTTTGAAAAGACATCTCTCTGCTATTCTTGGACATTTTAAAACAGAAAACGCCACTACGGCGCTAGTGCGCGTTATTGAGCCTTTTGCCGGCTCAGCATCAAACACGCTCTAACGCTGCAGCTTCGGAACGCGTGGGTCCTTCATTAGATTTACAGCTTAAGAACGCCAACGCCATCTACAGCTCAAAAACCTCAACGTGAGGCCATAGAATAACATGATGTGGCGTTCTTAAGCTGTAAAAACAGCTCAAAAATGTGGCATTAATAACGCCCGTGTGTATGAGGCCTAATATTTATTGTCCATGACCAGTTCACTTTAACTTTATTGTTGAGATGGGACTTATGTCAATGCAGCATTTCCAATATGCCACATTGAGCTCTGGTTTCTTGTAACAGACGATATATATATAGCTATAACTAAACTATGATATGTCATTAATATTTAGTACATTAACAAGCCTTGTAAAGCATGGTTAGTTTATGGTTTTATAAGTCAAGTGTTATATTACTGACGAATAAAATCTGTACATAACTTGGAGTGAGTCATTCAACAGTAAGTACATTTAAACATGCTTGGGACAAATATAGGTCTATACTCAGGCAAAAAGATTTAAAAAAAATGTAATATATGTGCTGCCACCTGCAGGCAACTTCAAGCACCCTGAAGCAAAATGTATCCCCATATCCCCACATGTTTTGTATCTGATTATTGATTGAACAATCTTAATCCTAATCTTTCTAACCGGTTCCCGACCGGCTCGCGTACATTCACTGCTGCAGAGTGGCAGCGTAGCGTGAATCGCCGTTTATGGCTGCGGTTGGACGGACTCGCGTTCGCCCGGTACAGCAGAAAAGCGGAGAACCATAGATTTGACACGGCAGTTCCCCGCTCTGTGAGGCGGCATGACAGTGGTCTACTGATCCCTGTCATTGGTATCAGTTAGATCTGTCATGCCCCTGCCAGCCCAGCCCCCAGACAGTTAGAACACACCTAGGGAACACAGTTAATCCCTTGATTGCCCCCTGCAGGTTAACCTCTTCCCTGCCAGTGACATGTATATAGTAATCAGTGGATATTTTTAGCTCTGATCGCTGTATAAGTGTCAATGGTCCCAAAAACGTGTCAAAAATGTCTGATCTGAATGTCGCAGTCCCGATGAAAATCGCAGATCGCTGCCATTACTAGTAAAAAAAACTCCATAAATGAATTCTCATGGTTTGTAAATGTGGCAACTTTTGCACAAACCAATCAATATATATATGTATATTTTTAAAAGGATTAGAGCAAAAAGTAAAAAATATTGGGTTTTTTTTTTTCAAAATTGTCGCTCTTTTCTTGTCTACAGCACAGTCGCACGACCGCGCAATTGTCAGTTAAAACGGCGTAGTGCCGAATTGCAAAAAGTGCTCTAGTCAGGAACACTGGTAACTATTGGACTGCACCGTGTTATTTAGACACCCTTTATAGATACTGTAATAAGAAATCAGAGGAAGACTATGAACATTGAGTTCATTAAACTATGATCATCACACAGCACTTTGTTGTCACAAATTTTATTATGTATTACTGATAGTGTATTTTATTATTTTGGTTTCCAGTTTAGCACTTCATATAATTTGTTTCATTTGAGTATTTTGAGGAGCACAGTTTGTCTTTGAATTTTGTTACTATTATCCATGTTTATTGCAGTTGTAAGACTCGCAGCTCTTCTCAAACGGTGTATTATTATTTGTGCTCAGGTACTTATTATCATATACATTGCCTTGAAAAAGTATTCATACCTCTTGAAATTTTCCACATTTTCTCATGGTACAACCAAAAACGTAAATGTATGTTATTTGATAGACCAACACAAAGTGGCACATAATTGTGAAGTGGAAGGAAATGATAATTGGTTTTCAACATTTTTTTACAAATAAATAGTGAAAAGTGTGGCTTGCATTTGTATTCAGCCCCCTTTACTCTGAAACCCCTAACTAAAATCTAGCAGAACCAATTGCCTTCAGAAATCACCTTATTAGTAACTTGAGTCCATCTGTGTGTTATTTAATCTCAGTATAAATACAGCTGTTCAGAGGTTTGTTAGAGAACCTTAGTGAATAAACAGCATCATGAAGGCCAAGGAACACACCAGACAGGTCAGGGATAAAGTTGTGGAGAAGCAGATATAGGTTATAAAAACATACCCCAAGCTTTGAACATCTCATGGAGCGATGTTCAATCCAACATCCAAAAATGGAAAGAGTATGGCACAACTGTAAACCTACCAAGACATGGCCGTCCACCTAAACTGACAGGACAGGCAAGGAGAGCATTAATCAGAGAAGCAGCCAAGAGGCCCATGGTAACTCTGGAGGAGCTGCAAAGATCCACAGCTCAGGTGGGAGAATCTGTCCACAGGACAACTATTAGTCGTGCACTCCAATAATCTGGCCTTAATGGAAGAGTGGCAAGAAGAAAGCCATAAGTCCCGTTTGCAGTTTGCGAGGAGCCGTGTGGGGGACACAGCAGACATGTGGAAGAAGGTGCCCTGGTCAGATGAGACCAAAATTGAACTTTTTGGCCTAAAAGCAAAATGCTATGTATGGCAGAAAACCAACACTGCACATTGCCCTGAACACACCATCCCCTCCGTGGAACATGGTGGTGGCAGCATCAGGTTGTGGAGATGCTTTTCCTCAGTAGGGACAGGGAAGCTGGTCAGAGTTGATGGGAAGATGGATGGAGCCAAATCTTAGAAGAAAACCTGTTAGAGTTGGCAAAAGACTTACGACTGGGACGGAGGTTCACCTTCCAATAGGCCAACGATTCTAAACATCAGCCAGAGCAACAATGGAATGATCTTTGATCAAAGCATATTCATGTGTTAAGCCTCGTACACACGGTGTGACGGTCGTATGAAAACGGTCGTACAATCGCTTGTGGTACGATCATCCGACCGTTAGTACGCGCAATTACAACAGACGACCTGCGACGGTCGTACAACAGAAGTTGGATGAGCAGACTAGAAAACTTTGGTTGTACAACAAGCGGTCGTATGACTGTTGTATCGTGTATACAGAGTTGGTCCAACAAGTTGTATGTGCAAAACACGCATGCTCAGAAGTCAGAAACGCTCAGAAGTGTTCGTTTGTGTAAACCTACGTTCCTAATTCACAAATTACATTCACCTGAACTACCTCTTTATATGCTCGTAACACGTCACCACGTCAGGCTTGGTTGTACGATCGCTTAGTGCACATCAGTATGCGAGATATAACAGCCAACATACGATTTTGGACGCCCGGTCGTACGACTGTAGCATTGTGTGTACGAGGCTTTAGAATGGCCCTGTCAAAGTCCAGACCTAAATCCAATTGAGAATCTGTGGCAATACTTGAAAATTGCTGTTCACAGACGCTCTCCATCCAATCTGACAGAGCTTGAGCTATTCTTCAAAGAAGAATGGGCAAAAATGTCCTCCTTAGATGTGGAAAGCTGGTAGAGACATCCCCAAAAAAAAGACTTGCAATTGTAATTGCAGCGAAAGGCGGTTCTACAAAGTATTGACTCAGGGGGGCTGAATACAAATGCACGCCACACTTTTCACATATTTATTTGTAAAAAAAAATGTACGTTTTTAGTTGTAACATGACAAAATGTGGAAAATGTCAAGGGTTATGAATACTTTTTCAAGGCACTGTATATTCTTAGTTCAATCCCATTTTATTAATAGACCGAATATAACATACATGAAAATTAACATATTAACAGGTAAACATTGTACATAAGAATAAGCACTGTTATATAGAATTGAATGAAAGTTTCTGTTTTGCTTTTTAACAGACTGCTAATTAGAACAATAGAAGGGTGTGGACTTACAGGTAGCTATAGCAGAAAGGCTTTATTATCATAAATTATATTGTAGCATTCTATTTCACGGAACGGCAATGTGCCACGTAAATGGCACATTGGCATGCTTCTAGCGTATGCTGTAAGGATCACGTACCAGCTTCAGAAGAAGCATTACATTATTGATACTGTAAGAATGAATGGAGTGTGGTATATAGCATTCATAAGATGAAAGGCCAGGAAAGGGTGGAGGAAGACATCAGATTTGAAATAAAGAGACAGGGAGTACTCCATCTAGGCTAAGGTGTGGTGGTATCTAATTTGCCTTTGGCCCACTGGACAAACCCTGCAGAGTATCGAAACATGGACCACAAAGTCCACATGATGGAAAATTGCTCATCTTTTCCATTCTCCTGAGCCAACAAGCGTTCCCCACGTCTTTAAAGAGGTTGTCTACCCATTTAAAAAAATAAATAAATAAAAACCTGCAAGACAATAGCATAATGAGCTAGTATGCACCGCATACTAACTCATTATGAAATACTTACCTTGAAACGAAGATCCGACCGGGCTGCTCGGTCCCCTCTGAGGGAGCGGACATCTTCCCTTGGATCTTGCTTCCGGGTACGCGGCTCCGGCGCTGTGACTGGCCGGAGCTGCGAGACGTCACTCCCGCGCATGCGCACGGGACCCGTCTTTCCGACAAGCTCCGGCCCTATTGCCGGGCCTTTGCAGGGAAATACACGGCACATGCGCCAGGACATACACGGCACATGCGCCGTAACACCGCAACATTTTAGAGAGGGAATATCTCCTAAACCGTACAGGTCTAGGGGATATTCATTTTACCTACAGGTAAGCCTTATTATACAGGGTGGGCCATTTATATGGATACACCTTAATAAAATGGGAATGGTTGGTGATATTAACTTCCTATTTGTGGCACATTAGTATATGTGAGGGGGGAAACTTTTCAAGATGGGTGGTGACCATGGCGGCTATTTTGAAGTCGGCCATTTTGAATCCAACTTTTGTTTTTTCAATAGGAAGAGGGTCATGTGACACATCAAGCTTATTGGGAATTTCACAAGAAAAACAATGGTGTGCTTGGTTTTAACGTAACTTTATTCTTTCATGAGTTATTTACAAGTTTCTGACCACTTATAAAATGCAACCCTCTTCTCCCACTCTTCACACACTGATAGCAACACCGCAGGAGAAATGCTAGCACAGGCTTCCAGTATCCATAGTTTCAGGTGCTGCACATCTCGTATCTTCACAGCATAGACAATTGCCTTCAGATGACCCCAAAGATAAAAGTCTAAGGGGGTCAGATCGGGAGACCTTGGGGCCATTCAACTGGCCCACGACGACCAATCCACTTTCCAAGAAAATGTTCATCTAGGAATGCTTGGACCTGACACCCATAATGTGGTGGTGCACCATCTTGCTGGAACTATGATGTCGGTGATAGGGAATTGCTGGCCATCAAGTCGGCTTTGGAGGAATGGTGGTACCTCCTGGAAGGAGCAGCTCACCCGGTATTGGTTTTTACTGACCATAAAAACCATAAAAAAACCATATGCTATGAAGATATGAGATGTGCAGCACCTGAAACTATGGATACTGGAAGCCTGTGCTAGCATTTCTCCAGCGGTGTTGCTATCAGTGTGTGAAGAGTGGAAGTTGCAGTCGAGTGGCTAATACCTTGGCAAACGCCTTCAGATCAACCCCTATCAGGGAGAAAGGCCTATATAGTTCGCACAGAGACTCGGGTCCTTATCCAGTTTGGGGATGAGAGAGATATGGGCTTCGAGTGTTTGTGGAGGGAACACTGACCCTTCCGATAAGGAATTAAACATTTTTGTTAAGAAGGGTATGAGGAGGGGAGCAAAGAGTTTGTAAAATTTGGTAGTCAAGCCATCAGGGCCTGGGCTTTTGCCAGATGGGATGGCAGCAATGGCTTTTGCTTCTTCGTCCTTGGTGATGAGCTGTTCAAGATCGTTAATAGTGTCATCATCTAGGGTAGGTAATGCTGGCTTCGTAACATAGGATGCTTTATTTTCCTCTAGATCACAGGGGTATCCAGAAGGTGCAGCAGCAGCTATATTGTATAGGGACTGATAGAATTCCTTAAACGTCTGAGCTATCTTAGAGGGTGATGAGATTAAATCTCCAGACATGTCTTGAATGTGAGATACAGTGGCGGAACAATCACAGTCGCCCCTCTGTCAGTGTGAGGGGCCTCCACCCATCTGTTTGTTCCACCGCAGGAGGAGGGGGGCTTTCACCTGCTGGCCGCTGAGGGGTGGGGGCTGAGCTGAGTGCCCATGCCTCATCCCTGTACACATGGATAGGAGGAGGGGCAGCATATGGAGAAACCAGTATTCTCCATTTTCCTCCTGCAGTCACTGTCTACTTCTCGTCTCCCTCCCGCCGGCATTCAGCGGCAGCAGGAAGAAAATGGAGGGGGATTGGTTCCTCCATACGCCGCCCCCACCGCTCCTATCTAGGTGTACAGTAGTGACACATGAGCCCCCTGAAGCATGGGCCAGGCCCTTCATGATTTCTTGCACCAGGGCCCTGAAGGTTATAGTTACACCTCTGGTGAGATATAAAGGTAGATGGTGCTTTTGGGTGTAAGGAGTGAGCTACACACATTTGTCCCAGAATTTATATTGGGGTAAAGCAAGTTTGTCACCATACATGCACACGGATGCCTCGTATAGATCCCTAAGTTGTGACAGGCCCAGCAAGTGTTGCCACAGTCGAAGAATGCTTGTGCGTGGTTTCCAGGTTCCCAAGCTTCCGTACAGCAGCCTCCCTGGCGGCTGAGCGCTCTTTCTTCAGATGGGCCCCTATTTGAATAAAGCTGCCTCGCAAGGCAGCCTTTAATGCCTCCCATTGGTTGGGTAGGGAGGTAGTTTCTGCAGCGTGAAATGGTTTCTGAAAACCGCGCGATACAGTCTGAGTTTGTGAGAAGTGAGCCGTTTAAACACCATGTCCATTCCTTGATCGGGGTAGCAGGGATTAAGAAAGTCAGGTATATGGGAGAGTGATCTGACCAAACCATGGAGTCATTTTTGCAGTCAGGGGACCAGTCCAAACAACTGTGGTCCATCAGGAAATAGTCTATACGACTGTATGACTGATGTATGTGGTTGAAGTGGGTGTAATTCTGAGATTTAGGGTTCAATACCCTCCATACATCAACGAGATGTAGGTTATAAATAGCCCGCCTCAGGGCCCTTTGTTTAGGGAAAGAAATTGAAGATTGTGATGTTGAATAATCCAGGAGTGGCTCCAGGGGATATTGAAATCCCCACCAAGGATGAGCTTACCCTCCATGAAACCCGCTAGGATCTTTAGGTACTGCAAAGCTGATGGGATTTGGTTGACATTCGGTAGGTAAAAGTTAGCTACTGTGAATTTAGTCCCCCACAGTGAGAATTTCACAAAGACATACCTTCCCTGTTGATCAGACATATGGTCTAGTATTTCTATAGGAAGCGCTTTGTGGAAAGCGATAGAGACTCCCTTAGCCTTCTGTGAAGGATGTGTACAATGGAACCACCTGTGAAAGTATCTGTTGGAGCAGGAAGGGGTGGAATCAGATTTAAAGTGTGTCTCTTGCAGGAGGAGCACGTTGACCTGATGTTTGTACATTTGATAAAGGATTTGTCCTCCTTTAGAGGCTACATTGAGGCCGTTTACATTGTATGAGCAGAATTTCAGCCGGTGCCAGGAGCTCACTGTGAGGGCCATGATGGAGTGCGCAGTGAGGATGGGAAAGGGGAAGGGAGAGGAGGAAACAGAAAAAGAGGAAGGGGGGAAAGGGATGGGGAAAGGAAATGCAGTAAAAGAAGAAATAATAAGAGTTCGCCAAAGGATACCTGGAAAAGATTGTCCAAAGAAAAAAACGAAAGCGCCCGTGGATCACTGTATATTCTTTACATAGAGCTAAGCACTGGTTTTAGTACCATTAGACACATGAGCTGTTTTAATAAGTAGGTAGCTCCGCTCTTTTCACATTTTTCATCTCTGTACAAGGGGGTACATTCTTGCAGCAGATAGGTATTCACTTATTTATTTCCTGGGCTTTAGTTGAGCATAGGTGTTACCATATATATAGCTGAATAAACTTTTCAGCATGGGTCAGTGGAACAGCTCAAAGGATGGAAGACAAACCACCTCCATAGAGAGTAACTCATCCAACTAACACATGAATCAATCCACTTACACCATGTGAGCCCTTCATATGATATGAGACTTGACAGACAGTGCTAGGGTTAGCAATGGGTGTTCCAGTCAAACTCTGCTTTTTCCATTCGCAAATGCATTTGAGTGAAAGACATATTGTTTGACAAGATAAAGCTGCGTTTGACTTGCTTCCCCTGCAGTTTGAATGCACAATACTAGGATATGCTGCATCTACAGAAACCATGCAACGCAAAGCAGGTCAAACGCAGCCTACATACTGCCATGTGTACTGCTCAATGAAAGTCTATGGGATTTTGCTGACTTTCGTTTGATGTAAGTTACAAGCGAAAACAACGCTTATTGACATGAAGCTTTTGGGCTCCTATACACTATGTGCAGTGACTGGCGTTTTTCTGCTCTGGATAAACACACATCACTGCTAGGGTACATAGAACACAGGTGTTTTCTATGTGCCCCAATCACACCACAATGCTGATGTGATGTGCAGAAAATAGCAGCATGTTTGCATTTTTCGGAAACGTGCTAGATGGCACTGCATGTCACCGCACAGAAGCACTACATACCGTGCTGCTACACTGTGGCATTAATTGTCACTATGTGACACGTCCAGTAAAATGAAAAAAGAGAGGTACATGACAGCGGTCCCTGCTGGATTAGACACTGACACTAGCCCAAACAGTAAAATGCTTTATTTTACCCTATGGGCTTGACCTCTCACACTCTGGGATCATTATGTGGTATGTAAACCCTGCAGCTACATTCACACAGGTGCATTGGTGTGACCATGGGTGGGAATCACTAGGCTCTTTCCTGCAGTACAAAATGCTGTTTGCACACTCCATGTGTGACCAGCAGCAATTGTCCGCATGGTTACCTGCAAATAGAGCATCTAAAGCAGGGGTGCCCAACCTGTGGCCCACAACCTTCTGCTCTGGGATGGCAGGTTGGCAAGCACAGATCATGGATTGCTGACCTGCCATCCCAAAGCATGTTGTGAATGAAGTCGCTAGTAGAGGAAGCAAGCGGCCGTGGAGCAGAGCCACGTAAGCGATGCTTCCTGTATAGAACTGGCTCCTGTCACAGGCAGAGTGATGCCAAATGTGCTCCGCCTGGGACAGCAACAGCCAGAAATACCTGAATGGAAGACTGTTAATAAAGGTAAGGTTCTTACTAAAATCACAGTGTATATATGGGCACACCTGTGAGTTACCTGCACTGAGCCATAGACTTCTGGTATTACCTGCGAGTTTGGCGAGCTTTCAGAAAGTGTGGCACACCTGCAGGATATAATAGAAGTATGTCAAAGTGCAGCTAACACGCAGCAAAGCCAAGGTGCACTGCGCTGCACCCATGGTGCGGGGTAAACCGCAGCGCATCAGTGTGAAAGCAGCCTTAGGCTCCTTTCGCACGATTAGTCTGACCCAATCGGACCCTTCATTCACCTCTATGGAGCAACAGATGTAAAGATCGTGTCCTTTTTACACCTAACTATCTCCAATCCAATACGCTAAAACAAAACAGAAGGGGATCCTTCCCCTTCTTTCTGGGTGGATCGGATCAGAGAGGATACGGACCTGTCATCCACCCGCACCACTCATTGTGGCCCGTGACTTAATACGCTTAAGTGGCCCTCGCTCTTCAAAAAGGTTGGGCACCCCTGATCTAAATGACTCTGGAAGCAGCCATTATGTTCCAGGGTCAGCGTTTCTGTGGAGTTTTGGCTGCAGCTAATTAGGCAGTTTGTGCACAGCCATAGCACAGAGTATATCTATGTCCAGAGGAAGCCACCTCTGAATGCAGCAAACTATCCACCCCTGGCTGCTCATGTAAATGGAGCCAAGCAGTTAACTTCTAGGCAGAAGCCAGGCAGCAAACATTTTTTTTAGATGTACATTTCTGCAATGGCTGCTCATGTCTTCCAGCAGTAAAGTTTTTCTGTAAATCTTGTTTCAGTGCAGCAAAGTAACTCCACTGCCATTATCTCACATAAATACCCTCTTCCAGAAATATTTGGGTGGAGTTCCTTAATTCCATATAAAGAATAACTATGTTTTTTTTTAACACTTTTTATTTAACAATTTTACATACACACAGGAATGCAGCACTGTGGTCATAGATATAGACAAAGGCCATTCCAAGGACACTTTGGCAAAGTAAACAGTGCAAAACCTTCCTCACTATAGGGCATAGAATATGCTTTCTGGAATGGAACATGAGTACAGAAAAAAAGATTTGCTTCCCTTCTGAGCTTTTTCAACAAATATTAATGTAAAACACAAGACCCGGAGCAGCTCAAAACAGACAGGACTACTCAGACAATACAAGAAAAAAAGTAAAAGAGATTAGGAGAGGAGGAGAAAAAAAAGGGGGGGGGGTAAGACGGAAGTCTCACTCCCCCACTTGCATGACCGATCCATATTCCCTAGAGCAAGTAAAGCGTTTTCAATAGAACCATTTCCAACTGAATTTCTCCTCCTTGCCTCATACCAAGACTATGATGCTTTCAATTGAGTGAATTTTGGCAATTTTAGTAAGCCATAAGAAGAGCATAGGGGGTTTCCTGCTTCCAAAGTAACGGTATACAGGCCTTAGCTGTGTTTAACAAGTGGACCAGCATAGAATTTGTATACCTTTTCCTTGATAGATCGGAGTGGTGCAGTAAGTCGAAATCTGTTAGTTGTTTTATAGTCTCCCTGACTTGAACCCTAAAGCTACCCAAGGTCCTACGGGACCAAAAGATATGGAGAATGGAGCCCTCTTCCTCCTTACATCGCCAGCAGATATTTGTCACCTCAGATTAGAGCTTTCTCAACAGGGCAAGGACTCTGTACCATCAGATGAGCACTTTCTAGCCCAGCTCTTGGTATTTGTTTGCTATGGAGGATTATTGGGTAAAGCACACAATCTGGTCTGTGTGTCAATGTGTAGTGATGAAATTGGTAAGCCGCTGAAGCCTCAAAGTATCCAGGGTGGGAGAGAATAATGATTGAAAGGTCAACAGATCCATCAGCCCCTGGCCAGACATAAAATCCCAGAGTCAAAACATGCCCCGAGCTATAAATTGCTTGAATATTCCATCCATCAAACCCAGCAGAAAGGAAGGATTGCCGATTACTGGGTACAAACGAGTAAGAGCAAAGTCTGAACTAGTGGTACCCCAGCACTGATGCAATACTCCAAGAGTCGCTCCTACAAGAGGATATGTCTGACGGAAATCCAATTTAGCTCACCATCCAAATAACACCATTCATACAGTAAAGCATGGAGGTGGTAATATCCTGTTATGGGGGTGTCTCTGCCAGGAAGTTGTCAATGGAAAAAGGGTTTACCTTTCAACATGACACTGACCCAAACCACACAGCAAAAATGACCACACAGTGGTTGAAGAAAAAGGTGAATGTCCTTGCATAGCTTAGCCAAAGCCCAGACTTAAAGAGGAAGTAAATCCTGCAATCCCTATGGTGCTTTTTATCTATTTTGTTCTAATCACTTGTTAGCAAGCATCACACAACCTAATCAAGTCTCAATCTCCTATTACTTACTTTTTTTTTTAACTTTGAAAAATCTTGTTTTCTGGGATAAGGCGGCGCCATCTTGAGTGCTGTTTTCTGAGTCTGATTTCCACCCTTTCATGTTTCGCTTTGCCAAAATGCCGCGCATGCGCAATCGTGTAATAGCCAAACCTCGTTTTCAATCCGATGTTACTAAGACAACCGCCATTCATTGCCGAGTTTGCTGAATAACTCGCAATAGCTAAGCAGGATTGTACATATCTGCCTGTCAGTCCTGCTCCAGCTGATCACCGCTCTAAAATGCAGCATGATTGGCAAGGTTTATCCCCCATGTGACATCACACGGTCACATGGGGAATACCAGGAAGATAGGAATGTTACAGTCTCGCAAGCTTAAATGGCTGTGCCATTGGTAGAGGAAATCCCATTCACAGCACCCTTTCAATGGACGGACTGCACACAGAGCATGCCGTGAATCAAGGGAAGGGAAGCACATGCGCTGGTGACGTCATTAATCAAAACGGGACAGATTACAACAAAGCAAAACAAGTAAGGAGACAGTTATTAGAGGCAATCATGAGTGTTTTGTATGAGGATTACAATACGATAATGTTGTGAGGGAGAGTTTACAACCACTTTAAATGCCATTGAAAATTTGTGGAATGGCTTGAAGACTTCAGTCCACAAACAGTCACCATCAAATTGAAATGAACTTGAGCAGTTCTGCAAAGAAGAGTGGGCAAATATTGCAAAGTCTAGATGTGAAAAGTTAGTAGAGACATTATATCCCAACAGACTAAAGGCTGGAATTAAAGCAAAAGGTTGTTCAACAAAATACTAACACAAGGGGGGGGTCTTTTTTCCAACTCAGTGATTCTGTTTTTAAATTTTTATTTTTTATGACATGTTGGTGTTATATCTTTCACTTGGATGTTATAAATTGCACTGAGTAAATAAAGCTGGATAAAACAAAAACGGTGTCTTTCTTCATTTCATTTCAAATGTGATTGTGTTAAAGGGAGGTGACTCTTTTCTATACCCACTGTACTTGACAAACCCTACGAAGCTTGGTCTTAGTTTCATGAATAAGCATGTCAGCTAATTTTTCTTGTTGCACATGAAGGTCAGCCGCAACACAGTTTGAGATAAGGATTTTTTTGTGGGCTCTTTGAAGGCTAGCTACCAGGTCAAGTTAGTGTGGGAGTTGGGTCAACCTATTCTTTTTCATCTCTATCAGCTTCCGGATTAATTTCCCATGAATTACGCACTTGTGTGTTGCCCATATTGTAAGGAAGAAGACATCGACAGTGTCATTGTCTTTGAAAAATTGGGCTAAAGCACGTGTGAGTTCATGTTGAAGGGGGCTCCTGGCTTCTCCTCTTTATCCAGTACCCCCATAGGAATCGAATTCCTATGGGGGCACTTGTGCTGGCTGGCTCCCATGGCCCACTGCCTGCATCAATAGACACAGACAGCGGAACCCTCCCTTGTCAATGGCTGCCGCTGCTATTGTTCTGCTCTGTGAGGGACAACACCAGGAGAGCCGCTGCTCTCATGCACAGTGCTGGATTGCGATAGGATGGGGCTTAGGTAAGTATGGAAGGGGGGAGGCTGGGGGAGGATCCCAGGCGCAGAGGGGTTTTTATCTTAATGTATAAGGTGAAAGGCTTAAAGGCTTTATAGCTACTTTACGTTTCCTTGACCATGCTTTGGAGAGAGTAGGACCTAGCCCAATATTTAGGGCAACCCGGGCATGGTCTGAGACAGTCTGAATAGCAGCAGTAGCATTTGTGACCTCAGGACATAGTGACTGTGAAAGTAAAACATCTATTCTGGAACAACTGTCTTGGAGAGAGGAGTAAAAAGTATGGTCCCGATCGCTGGGATGTAGTATACGCCACACATTAACGGTGTGAGTGAGGCAAGCACCTTTTTAACTTGGCAGAGGTAAGAATATACATAACGTTTTATGACCCATTCCCCTGTTAAATATTTTATTGATAGTGTTTGGATATATATGTGCAATAAGCTTATGTAATATCTGTTATATCTTGGGAGCTCATGGCTTCCTGTACACTTTGATTGTGCTGCACTGTTATAAGTATAAGTCAGCGCTATTCTCAGGCCTTTCTGTGGACTACAGAACAGGACAAGGGGTGGGCAGGAGGGGGGAGCTGCCCTGGGCACTG
>BLSH010478660.1:58410-76306 GCA_018402905.1 Glandirana rugosa | reverse complement strand
CATTGGCAGTGAAGGGGTTAACCTGCAGGGGGCGCGCTAAGGGTTAACTATGTTCCCTGGGCGTGTTCTAACTGTCTTGGGGACTGCCTATCTGGGGAAGGGAAGTTATCACAGCCTTCACGTAAAGGAAGGCTGTGATCACATCCCTTCCCCCTCACACAGAGCGGAGGTCCGTGTTTACATACACGGACCCCGCTCATTCGCTCCGGGGGGGCCATCGCGGGTAGCCGGCGGCAATCGAAGCCGCCGCACCCGCTCCCTGGACCCCCCCCGGACACAGTGAGCGCGCGGGCGCGCCTCCGGCGGCGCGCGCGCGCTCACAGTGCGCGTTATCGCAGCCGCCGTCGTATGACGGCGTTTTGCGATAACGAACCACTTTGTCGCCGTCAGATGCCGATCGGCGGTCGGCAAGTGGTTAAATCAGCCTCAGAACAACCTGTGTAATTCATATGTGTTCAGGTTTAAAGGAATGAGGTGGCAACCCTACATACATCGGATTATAATGGAGACACAGGAGAAAAGATTAACACCTGCTAGTCCTGAGTGACTAAAAAGCGTACTTTGACTGAACTTAAGTGTGAGGTCACACTTTTTAAGGTGAGCGCATTTCTTATGGGGGAGCACAGTAGTGAATTCATATAAGGCATGCATCTTGAGGATATCTGAAGACTCAGGAATATAAAGCCCCGAACACACGGTGCGACGGTCGTATGAAAACGGTCGTACGACCACTTGTTGTGCGATCATCCGACCATTAGTATGCACAATTAGAACAGCCAACGTGGGTGCAGAAACACCCCGCCTGGCTCAAACCATCCTGAGTCTACCGAAGATGGGGGGGGGCATGGCTTTGCCGGACGCCAACCTCTACCACATGGCGTGCCACTTGACGAGGGTTCTGGACTGGTGTCGCCATGGCTAGCTGAAACAGTGGGTCAAAGTAGACCGGACACTGGCAGGGATCTCCCTCGAGTCGATACCATGGTGCTCAACAGACCTACCGCGCCGGATTCTGGAACACCCCATAATTGGGGTAACTAGAAACACATGCCGGAAGGCATTCAAGGACTTTTTGGTGGCGCCTCCACTGTCCCCTCTCACGCCCATAGTGGGCAACCTGGCTTTTGGCCCGGGACTACATGACCCCACATTTCGAAACCTGAAAACAGTAGACCGTACACAGGCATGTCACTTTATGGTTGCTGGTAGATGGTTGACCAGACAGCAGATTATGAAGGATCGGGCCTGTCGTTCTGGCAAAAAATACAACTGGCCCACTTTATAGGATCCCTGCCTCTGGCAGAACCTTTCTCGAGACGCCTTACCGCCTTTAAATTAATCTGCTTAGAGCAGTCTCCTCTCCAACACGCGATCTCCCAGACCTACCAACTTCTGTTAACGCCGCCACCCAACAGCAAACTGTCACACATCACCAGCTGGGAAAAGGAGCTGGGGATCCAACTGACGGAGAAACAGGTGGACAGGCTTTTGCTGTTTTCATACAAGACATGGATATGTGCCAATGTGCCAAACACCAGGAGGCAGGGTTCTGACTCGATGGTACCATACGCCAGCGAAGCTCCACAGGATGTTTCCCCAATGCTCTGACTCATGTTGGAGATGTGGGGAAGACACAGGGTCAATGCCCCACATATTCTGGTCCTGCCGCCACCTACAATCATATTGGATGGAAGTGCACCGCTTCATCCAGAAGTTCACTGATAGAGTACTACCAAAAGACCCCACACTCTTTCTCCTGTATCACCACGATATTCCCAGTAAAGCCTACTGGAGATCCATCCTGCCCCTCCTGATCACAGCCGCAAAGAGATGCATCCCCTTGTTCTGGAGGCGGACGCAGCCGCCGTCGGTTGCCGTTTGGTTGAAAAAAGTGGCTGATATCAATGCGATGGAGGACTTGTTCGCAACAGAAAATGGTTAAAGGGAGAAATTCTCCATGAAATGTTTTTATTGGCGTGAGTTTGTTTACTTGGAGGAATACGCAGAACTGGTTTCGTGATCCCTCGAAAATCAAGCTGCACATTCCGTCTGGGAAGGAGCGCATGCCTGGCACACCCCACCCCCCTTTTTTCCCCTTCTTTCCCCTTCCTCTCTCGCCCTCTCCATACCCCCCCCCCCTTTTCTTTTTCTCAACCCTCTGCTACTAATTCCCTCTGGTGGGACCTCAGGGTCTGCACTAACATCTTGCTGTGTACAGTACACGGGTAACTGTGCAAAATTTCACACGGGATGCGGAGACTCCCCGACCCCCAATGCTTACAATTTGAAGTGAGGTAGCTCATTCATGAATGTCATGTAAGATGTTGACTAACCGGTCTCTTTGATGTGCTCCTGGGCAGTCGCTTCAGTCTCTGTATCTACTGTGATTGTTCGTACGAAAAATAAAGTATTGAAATAAAACAGCCGGCATGCGACGGTCATACAACAGAAGTTGGATAAGCAGACTAAAAAACTTTGGTTGTACAACAAGCGGTCATACGACTGTTGTACCGCCTGTACAGAGAAGTTGGGCCAACAAAGTTGTATGTGCAAAACACGCATGCTCAGAATTCAGGAACGCCCGGAAGTGTCCGTTCTGGGAAACCTACATTCCTAATTCACAAATCACATGCACCTGAACTTCCTCTTTATACGCTCGTAACACGTCACTACGTTCGGCTTGGTCGTACGATCGCTTAGTGCATGTCAGTACGCGAGAAATAACAGCCAACATACGATTTTGGACGTCCGGTCGTATGACCGTCACATTGTGTGTATGAGGCTTGAGTTTTGGACATTTTTGGGAATAGTCTTTTTTCACAACCTCGATCACCAAATAATATTGATGGACTATTATAAGAACATACAATTGTTATAGTTTATATTATATTTCTTTCAGTGTTATTAATATTGTTTCAACACTGCAACAATTTTTCAGTATTTGATACACAGAGATTGATACACTCACCTGAGAGCCGGTTCACAAGGGGGCGACCTGTCAGGCGACAAGTCCTCTCCATGCATTGCAATGGGACTATTCTAAGAGGAGCGACTCAAGTCATTCCGACTTAGAAAAAGGTTCCTGTACTACTTTTGGGGCGACTTGCATTGACTTCTATTACAGAAGTCACTTGCAAGCTACATTGAAGTTGCGCTGTGCGGGTCGCACTGAGTCGCTCTTGAAGTCGGATCGCCCGTGTGTGAAGCGGCTCTCAGCCCGGGTTCACGCTACTGCGATCTCAAGGATTGCATGTGATTCGCACCTGCACTGCGGGTGTCGATCACATGCGATCTCTGAGCAATGCGAGTTCAGCCATACATTTTTATGGCTGAACTCACATTAGATTCACACTAAAAAAAGGTGCAGGGGTCTATTTTCTCCCGTATCGGAATCAGGCTACATGGGTGTTCTCACCCATGCGATCTGATTCATGTGCAAGTGCACAGTTCGCACTGCGATCTGTGAACAAATCTGGGGGTTTCATTAACTTTTTAATGACACCCGCTGCGGTTCGCAGAAGGCAGTGCGAACGTGCGGGAGAGGTGCGATGCGGAGAGCGGCACTGGAATTGCGCTGGTTCCCACATCACACAAGTGTGAACCAGGCCTCAGAGATTAGATGTGGTTTTAATATTAGCGCAGCTTTTTCTTGTTTTAGCTTATGGAAAGTAAAGCCGCCTTTTTACTTTTTTCTGTTAATGGGATTTTAATTCTTTTTTTCTTTTACGTTATTTTTGGCAGAACCATCGTAGCAATTAATCTACATCTGTCAGCATGTCAAAATGTTAACATCACATTACAATGATTTTATAGTAAACACTGCAATGCTCCCTAAGAATATGCGCTTGCACAAAATACATGATGATTTCTTTTTAACCGCATCCTATAATGCAGATAGAAAATAGATAGAAAACAGTACAAACGTCTCCACTGACATGTGTCGTCCATGTCTGATTTTCATAATAGCGTTGCTATATATAGTCCATTAGGAGCATATGGTTGAATTACATCAGCAGTGATGTTTATGCTGTTTAGTGATCTGTGAAAAGAGATATTATTAACCACCATTATCTGATATGAATAAATTTGTTTTAGTGTGGAAGTACCTCCGTCATGCATCATGCAAGTGACCTTTATAAGTGAACTGGAGAGGTTGTCAGTACATTACTATGTAATCCAAGATATAGCGAACACAGACACAGGTTCCTTATGGTGGAGGTGAGGTAAGCATGCCACGTCTGGAATAGGATTTAAATAGACAATAAAGTTAGGATACATGTATCCTAATGACTGGGTCTCTTCAGAATACAGGTACTAAGTTTTCCATCAGCTTCTCCATTGTATGCAATCTTCACTGTTCTCAAGTCACTTTCCCCCCACAGTACCTCTTCTTCACCACTAGATGTCCTCAGCTTGGAAGACTAAAGCCTTGTACACACGGGACGACGATCGCATTAGGGTTAAATCGTATGTTGGCTGTTGTATGTAGCATACTGACTGCACTATACGATCGTATGACCGCAGAAGAACGTTCAGGTGCATGTAATTAGCATCCGGTCATTCCTGACTTCTGAGCATGCGTGTTTTGCACAATACAACTTGTTGTACCAACTGCTCTGTACACACGATACAACGGTCGTATGAGAGCTTGTTGGTATGACCAAGTTTTCTAGTCTGCTCATACAACTCCCTTGTACGACTATCGTATGTCAGCTGTTCAAATCGCGCATACGAACGATCGATTTCGCATACAACGGTTGTTAGTACCACCTGTTGTATGCGATCCTCGCCCCGTGTGTACGAGGCTTATAGAATGACTGTGAGCACAGCTTTCCGAAATCACAGAGGTCATTTGCTAAAAGACTGGTCCAGACAAAATCTGGAGCAGCTGTGCAATGCAGCCAATCAGCTTCTAGTTTTTTTTTTCCAAAACTTAACTGAATAAGCTGAAGTTAGAAGCTAATTGGTTACTATGCACAGCTGCTCTTGTTTTAGTAAGAAAAAAAAACACGCACACACTTACCAAAACTATTGGGACACCTGCCTTTACACACACATGAACTTTAATGACATCCCAGTTTTAGTCCGTAGGATTCAATATTAAGTTTGCCCACCCTTTGCAACTATAACAGCTTCAACTCTTCTGGGAAGGCTGTCCACAAGGTTTAGGAGTGTCTATGGGAATGTTTGACCATTCTTCCAGAAGCGCATTTGTGAGGTCAGGCGCTGATGTGGACGAGAAGGCCTGGCTCACAGTCTCCGCTCTAATTCATCCCAAAGGAATTCTATCGGGTTGAGATCAGGACTCTGTGCAGGCCAGTCAAGTTCCTCCACCCCAAACTCGCTCATCCATGTCTTTATGGACCTTGCTTTGTGCACTGGTCCAAATCATTTGGTGGAGGGGGGATTATGGTGTGGGGTTGTTTTTCAAGGGTTGGGCAATGCTCCTTAATTCCAGTGAAGGGAACACTTAAAGTGGTAGTAAACCCTCCTATCATTTTCAGCCAAGGAAGCTGCCATCTTGGCCTCTGTTTAATCTACAACTGCCATAATGCTGCACATGTGATCAGCTATGACACCAGCCATTGGATGGTTTGACAGTTTGGTTTAGAGCACAACCAATGGGAGTGTTACATTTCCGGCACGTGCCCGAAATGTAACTGGTTTTTAAACTGTTAAATGGATGGGTTTACTACCGCTTTAAGGCTTCAGCATACCAAGACATTTTGGACAATTTCATGCTAACAACTTTGTGGGAACATTTTGGGGATAGCCCCTTCCTGTTCCAACATGACTGCACACCAGTGCACAAAGCAAGCTCCATAAAGACATGCATGAGACATGGATACATACACACTTTTTTCTTTTCCAGCACGGCACAGTGACCGATCTCTCAATGCGATCAGTGGTGGGATGAGCTCCCAATCATGTGACCACTGTGACCAGGGCCGATCATAGGGTGACAGGCGCCTGGGTGCAGAAAAATTTCTGGCGCCCCTACATGGGCATGGTCATCTTACTAACTCCTCCCCTTTGCAAATGTTTCTATGGCAACAAGTCCGCCTCTCCATATATAAAGCCTAACCACTTTTTGTAATCTGAATGCTTTGACAATAACTTAGTCAACATCTTTACCAAGTCAAAATAATAGTTTTATTTATTGACAATTCTGTGAAGTGCAAGTAAATCAAATAGTTGTAGCACAAAACAAATCTTGAAATATAAATATGAACTGAACAATATTAAACTTTTGAACAGAAAATGAGGTAGCAGAAAATCTATAACAGATGCAAAATATGCAAGATAGATTGATTCTGTGCTTTTTACATTTTCAATAAATACAATCACTAAAGTTTAAACAGATTTGCATAATACATAGAATCACAAAACAGTGCAAATATCAATTAAATAAAGTTGCAAACATTTAGGCTGGATTCACACCTATGCATTTTTAGTGCTTTTTGCATTTTGCAGATTTGCACTACAGAACGTGTTCCATAGGAAACCATGTTAAATCTGCAAAATGCAAAAAGCACTAAAAATGCATAGATGTGAATCTAGCCTTAAAGGGAGACAATATGGCACAACAGTGACATTACCAAAAACTTGACGTCCCTCCAAAATTGTTGAAAAGACAAGAAAACTGCCCAGGGAGGCTGCCAAGAGGCCTACAACAACATTAAAGGAGCTGCAGGAATATCTGGCAAGTACTGGCTGTGTGGTGACAATAATCTCCCATATTCTTCCTATGTCTGGGCTATGGGGTAGAGTGGCAAAAACGGAAGACTTTTCTTACGAAGAAAAACATCCAAGCCCGGCTAACTTTTGCAAAAACACATCTGTAGTCTCCCAAAAGCATGTGGGAAAATGTGTTATGGTCTGATGAAACAAAGGTTGAACTTTTTGGCCATAATTCCAAAAAATATGTTTGACGCAAAAACAACACTGCACATCACCAAAAGAACACCATACCCACAGTGAAGCATGGTGGTGGCACTGCAGTGACAGCATGCCTTACCTTTAACCCTGGTGGTAGAAGAATGGACACGTACAGGGTCACAACGCCGACCACAGGAAGCGGCAGGTGCAGTGCAGGTGGACGGCAGATCCTCTCCTCACAGTTACAGGCAGGCAGCTCTCTTCTTCAGATGTGCTGTGAAAGGGGTCTTATTGTTAGAACAGTTTTTGACTGCAGCTACATCTGGCACATAATTTAAATGAATGTTAAATTTTCCCTCCTTCAAGTGGTTGTCACCCCGTGACAACCACTTTAACCTACAGGTAAGCCTATAATAAGGCTTACCTGTAGGTTTCCTGCATATCTCCTAAACTTGTACGGTTTAGGAGATATACAGTGTACTGCGATGTGCCCACATCATCGGGCACATGTACAGTGAAGAAATGGCCTCAGTGCCATTCCTTCACTGACAGTGTGCCGTGTTTGGCGGCTCCAGCAAATCACAGAGCCAGAGTCAGTGGCCCCGGAAGGAAGAGGGGCGAAGATGGACGCTTCCTACTGTGGGGACAGCGTGGGCTTCCAATGCAGGTAAGTGTCACATAATAGGCTGGTATGCGATGCACACTAGCCTATTATGCTTTTACATTGCAGGGTAATTAAGTGCAATGAAGAGGAAGTAAAACCCATCAGGGTTTACTTCCACTTTAAGGCCACTTTCACACTGGGGCAGTAGCGGTAAAGCGCTGCTAGTTTTAGCAGTGTTTTACTGCTATTATAGCGGCACTATTTGGGCGGTAGCGGGATGCTTTTAACCTCCCCAAAGAGGTTAAAACCGCCCTCACATGGCGCTTCCGAAGCGGTGTTCAGCTGCTTCCAAAGAGCAGCCCATTCATTTCAATGGCAGGGGCGGTGGAGGATATTTATTAGAGCAAAAAGTAAAAAATATTGTTCTTTTTTCAAAATCGTCGCTCTTTGTTTGTTTATAGCGCAAAAAATAAAAACCGCAGAGGTGATCAAATATCACCAAAAGAAGGCTCTATTTGTGAGAAAAAAAGGACATCAATTTTGTTTGGGTACAACGTCGCACGACCACGCAATTGTCTTTCAAAATGTGACAGCGCTGAAAGCCGAAAATTCGTCTGGGCAGGAGGGGGGTTTAAGTGCCCAGTAAGCAAGAGGTTAAAGGGACGCGGCGGCTGTGCAGGAAGAGATCAAAGCCACCACCTGTGCAGGGATGAAGGAGCTGCATCCTATTTACATGATATTTGGTATTATCTCAAACTATTGTTGTTGATGTAAATAATTTTGCTCCCAGGCAGGCGCCTTCCACACCCCAGAGGATCTCCACGGTCTCCTTGGCTTGTAGTGTAATTTAACAAAAATGGAACTTGGAAGCACCACACCACTTACTAAGAGGTCCAGATACGACTTTATTACAATTAAAGTCAGGGGCAGAGTCCAATGAGTATAAAAGGATTATGGGGTTCAAAAACAACCCCTTCTTCAGAGCTTGATTGAAAACAATATGAATGAGCTAGAAGTAAACTGGACCTTTAATGGCTGCCAAGAAATAACATTAAGGCTGGGTTCACACAGGCGGCCACGGTTTTGCGCCTGGGGTCCGGTGTGTGTCTGTTTATCGTTTCAGGTACGATCCAGGTCCAAATTTTGCCTGAATTCGCACCTAAACTGGACCCAAACACGCAGTGGACCCTTTTTTAACCCGGACTGTGGCCACCCCAGACATGTGTGAACCAGTTCCATTGAGAGCCGGTCACACTTGCCTGTCCTGTGAATTGGATGCGGTTTTCTCGCGCATCCAGTTCGCATATGTGTGAAACCAGCCTAAAGGTCCAGCTCACTTCTAGTCCATTTACATTGTGTTCAATCAAGCCCCGATGAATGGGGTGTTTTTGGACCAACAAAACGTGTTGGATACTCTTTGGATTGTCCTCCTGGCTTTTGTTGGAATAAAGGTGCATCTGGCCCTACTAGCAGTGGTGTGATGCTTCAATTTGCATTTTTTTTATCTCTTTCTAAGCAGTCCATTTAAAAAAGAAAATGGTAAAGGCTTACATGAATTCTATAGACGAAGAGCAGGTAATATTGTCATGCCTTCAGCAAGTGTTTCTTATATTGCTTTGTTAAATGTTGAATATGCTAATGTTATGTAAAGTAAATCGTAATATCGCCATCTAGTGGCCCTTTTGTATACCTCTAGTTCTAGATTATTTACGGTAGGTAAGCATATTGTTGCTTGAAAGCCACCATAGTTTCCCATACCAGTAGCCATCTTATTCTTATCCATGCATCTTCTCCAGAGGACTCCACACCCATTCAGCTGCATTCTATTGTCAGCCTTCAACGGAAACATCACCGGCATGTTTAAAACCCCTTTCCCTAGTTAGAATAGTGTCAGGACTGTATATTTTGTATATTGAATACACTGGTTATATGTTATTTCTTACATGTTTTAGTTTTACTCCAACTTCCCTGCAATAAAAGTTAAAAATGGACCTAGCGCCTGCCTCAATGAGTTGTTAAGGGAGGAGAGTTAGCTGTCTGTCTAATTATACCTCAACCACGTGTAATGAGGGAAGAACAGTAAAACGACAGCTCCAAACAGGCTTGTGCACAGAAGGTCAGTGAAACAGCAGCCTTTAACAGGCTTCCACATTGCAAGACATCATGTCAGAGAAAAAGTCAGAGCCATTAAAGCTGTGGTCCCAAGTCTTGGTTAACTCCAGGCGCTCAAAGAGGTCACTGAGCAGCAACATGGTCGCCATTGCCCGCGCAAAAGCAGAAGCTGCAAAAGTAAAGGCTGCCTTTGCCAAAAAAAAGATGCAAATGAAATTGGATATGCATAAAAGCTGTATTAGAGAAATTGGCTGCAGAGAAGGACGCAGCGGCAGCAATAGCTGAAGCAGACATCTTAGAAGAACTTGCCAACCCCACCAGTGAGAGACCTCAGCAACATACTTGAGATTAAACCTGAGCATCATGACAATTCACAGTGCACTACAGACTATGTGCTGCAACATGCCAAGCCAGATGACTGCCTGCATTCAGCTCCACTAGCAGAGTTGGCTCCTGCCATCCATGCACCCTACATCAAACAAGAACATAATCCCATACTCGGTCAGCCTTCAGTGCAATCTGCATCCAATCTATCAAACCCCTATGATACAGTCACCCACTTTAGAAAGGAAGGGTCATGGGGGAGAAGGGGTAGAAATCACAGCATTTCTGACAACCACAATTACCCACCAAGTTCCCCGCACAGCAAAGCAGCTCCAAACTACCACAAAGACCAAGGTATGTTGGATTTCCTCAAGTTCTTTGCATGGCATGAGCTGTTGACAAAAGGACTCACAACCTGAGAGCTATAGAGCATGGCGATCATCCTACAGAAATGCAATAAAAGATCTACAGGGTGTGCCATTTATATGGATACACCTTAATAAAATGGGAATGGTTGGTGATATTAACTTCCTGTTTGTGGCACATTAGTATATGTGAGGGGGGAAACTTTTCAAGATGGGTGGTGACCATGGCGGCCATTTTGAAGTCAGCCATTTTGAATCCAACTTTTGTTTTTTCAATAGAAAGAGGGTCATGTGACACATCAAACTTATTGGGAATTTCACAAGAAAAACAATGGTGTGCTTGGTTTTAATGTAACTTTATTCTTTCATGAGTTATTTACAAGTTTCTGACCACTTATAAAATGTGTTCAATGTGCTGCCCATTGTGTTGGATTGTCAACGCAACCCTCTTCTCCCACTCTTCACACACTGATAGCAACACCGCAGGAGAAATGCTAGCACAGGCTTCCAGTATCCGTAGTTTCAGGTGCTGCACATCTCGTATCTTCACAGCATAGACAATTGCCTTCAGATGACCCCAAAGATAAAAGTCTAAGGGGGTCAGATCGGGAGACCTTGGGGGCCATTCAACTGGCCCACGACCACCAATCCACTTTCCAGGAAACTGTTCATCTAGGAATGCTCGGACCTGACACCCATAATGTGGTGGTGCACAATCTTGCTGGAAAAACTCAAGGAACGTGCCAGCTTCAGTGCATAAAGAGGGAAACACATCATCATGTAGCAATTTCGCATATCCAGTGGCCTTGAGGTTTCCATTGATGAAGAATGGCCCCACTATCTTTGTACCCCATATACCACACCATACCATCAATTTTTTGGTTCCAGTCTTGAAGGGATCTATCCAATGTGGGTTAGTGTCAGATCAATAGCAGTGGTTTTGTTTGTTAACTTCATCATTCACATAAATGTTTGCCTCATCACTGAACAAAATCTTCTGTGTAAACTGAGGGTCCTGTTCCAATTTTTGTTTTGCTCATTCTGCAAATTCAGTGCGCCGATCTGGGTCATCCTCATTGAGATGCTGCAGTAGCTGGGGTTTGTAAGAGTGCCATTTGTGAGTACCTAATATCCACCAAAGGGATGTTCGACTAATGCCACTCTCCAGTGACATGCGGCGAGTGCTACGCTGTGGGCTCTTGCTGAATGAAGCTAGGACAACCACTGATGTTTCTTCATTAGTGACAGATTTCATGCGTCCACATTTTGGCAAATCCAACACTGAACCAGTTTCACAAAACTTAGCAAGCAGTTTGCTAACTTTAGCATGGGAGATGGGTGGTCTCGTAGGCTGTCTTGCATTGAAATCTGCTGCAATGACCCGGTTACTGCATTCACCAGACATCAACACAATTTCTATCCGCTCCGCACGTGTTAACCTCGGCGACATGTCAATGGCTGTAAACAAAGAGAAACTTGTAAATAACTCATGAAAGAATAAAGTTACGTTAAAACCAAGCACACCATTGTTTTTCTTGTGAAATTCCCAATAAGTTTGATGAGTCACCTGACCCTCTTCCTATTGAAAAAACAAAAGTTGGATTCAAAATGGCCGACTTAAAAATGGCCGCCATGGTCACCACCCATCTTGAAAAGTTTCCCCCCTCACATATACTAATGTGCCAAAAACAGGAAGTTAATATCACCAACCATTCCCATTTTATTAAGGTGTATCCATATAAATAGCCCACCCTGTAGATCTATCTGAAAGTGAGGAGGCCAATCTCTTAATCAAATGGCTGGGAAATGAGTCGGTAGAGCATGCAAGAAGTATCAGGGAGATATTAATTACCCAAGCAGAGGACTAAGCATGATATGTGGGGGAGAATTGAGGAGTGTTATGGCTCCCCAGAAGCCATAGAAAGTTCACTCTTTAGAAGAATAGAGAACTTCCCCAAGATTCCTAACAAAGGCTTCCAGAAGCTGAGAGAGTTAAGCGACCTGGTGACAGAGCTCCAAGTCAGAAGGCGATTTGCCAGGCCTATCTTTTCTAGATGCAGCCCGTGGTGTTAACCCCATAGTGCAAAAACTACCTTACAGCCTTCAAGAAATGTGGGTTACACGAGGCTCCAGCTACAAGCAAGAGCATAATGTCCCTTTCCCACCATTCTCTTTCTTTGTGGACTTTTTTCGCCAACAAGCAAAGATTAAAATGATCCCGGTTTTGACTTATCATCTGACCCTACTTACCCTAGGACAGGTAAGCCTACTTCATCTCACAGCTTCAAAGACGTATCTGTTCCAGTACACAAAATGGATCACCAACAGAGAACCGAAGCAGAGAGTGTCCCCTTCACAAGAAGCCCCATCCGTTGCTAAAATGCAGAGGTTTCAGAGAAAAAACTCCTTTCTCAAAGAAAATAGAATTGCTTCAGGTGCTGTGCATCAACTTTGCACCTGCAAAGTGGGCATAAACTGTTCAGAGTATGACAGCACAGAGCACAATATAGCTCTACATCCAGGGCCAGCGCCATAGACTGGATAGGCTGAAGAGCACAGCGGGGAGCAGCGAGACACAGTACCTCTTGTAGTGACACCCCAGTGCACCCAAGTCTGCAGAGAAGGTCTCTTTGGCAAATCCTGCTCCAAGATTTATCTTGTCACAGTTTACTCCAAAGGGCACAGACAAAATGCAATCAAGCTGTACGCAATCTTGGATGATTAAAGCAACAAATCACATGCTAGCTCAGCCTTCTTCAACACCTTTAAAATCGAGGGAGCCAGCTCTTCATACTCACTCAAGACTTGTACGGGCGTGAGCAAAGAAACTGGGAGAAGGGCCATTGGTTACCAAATTGAATTCATTAATGACCAAACATCCCTGCCATTGCCAACCTTAATCGAGCGCAATCAGTTCTCAACTGACAGTGGGGAGATCCCTTCACCTGAGGTTGCATTTCACCACAGACATCTGAAAAGCATAGCACATTTCATCCCTGTGCTTGATCCCCAGACTCAGATAGCACTCCTAGTTGGATCATCAGAGTTCACAAGGTGAGAAAACAAATCAATGGCCCTCACAACTCCCCTTATGCTCAGAAGCTGGACCTAGGATGGGTTGTCATAGGCGGTATTTGCCTAGGGAATGCTCACAAACCAACCAGCGTGAACTCTTTTTTTACAAGAAAATTAGAGAATGGGCATCCATCCCTTTTCCAACCTTGTTCCAACAGATTCCTCATAAAAGAGAAAACTGCTAGTGTCATACATTCCAACCTTTACACTAACAATTTTCCCCTTAATGAAGACAAAGGTTAGTTGGGATGCTCAGTTTTCCAAAACACAAAAGAAGGCCACAAAATTGCCCTATCTACTGAAGATCATATCTTCTTGAAGATAATGGAACAATGATTCTACAAAAATGACTCAAACAGCTGGGTAGCACCCCTGCCTTTCAAAACATAGAGACCCTGTCTTCCTAGCAACACTTTTCTTCTCTCAGGCACAATTTTTCAAAGGAAACCAGAAATTAAAGAACACAGGAACTTTCTGAGATTCTTCTGGTTCAAGTATAACGACCCCACTAATGACATTATAGAATACTGCATGAAAGTGCACATTTTTGGCAACAGCCCATCCCCTGCTGTTGCTATCTATGGACTTAAGCTATCTGCCCAAGAACGTGAAAAAGACTATGGGCAAGATGTTAGACAGTTCATTGAGAGAGACTTTTATGTAGATGATGACCTGAATTCACTCCATCGCCTGAGGCTGCAATCAGTCTACTTAAGAGGACCCAAAGCACACGTGCCTATTCAAACCTTAGGTAGCATAAGATAGCTTTAAACAGCAAGGCTGTTATGGAGGCCTAGGACTTAATTGGGAACTCAAGTCTGACATTCTCACCTTCCAGGTCAACCAGGAGCCAAAGCCTTTCACACGGTGAGGTGTCTTGTTTACCATAAGCAGTCTGTATGACCCACTCAGGTTTGCAGCACCAGTGACCATCCAAGGTAAGATTCTGCTTCTTACTGCAGACACATGTGATTGGGATTTCCCACTTCCTCCTGAGAAAGAGACATTATGGGTAACATGGATAGACTCGTTAAAGGCATTATTCAACTTACACATACATAGGCCATATGCTCACATTTCCCCTGCAGAAGTTCAGTCCAGAAAGCTATGTGTATTCTGCAATGCTTCAGTAAAAGCAATAGCTGCAGTAGCCTACCTGTGTGCTCAGATAAGGGTCTGGTTTGGATTTTGGGGGGACCCCTACGCCATTTTATTTAAAATTTTGACTTCCGGTTCCGGCGCCAGATGGAATAGACGCGCATCGTGTCAGCTCCCGCAGCCACCCGCTATTCCGGCATAAAAAACCCAGCCCAACCGACCCACCGACCGGAGACACCCTCCATACACTCCGGAGAGGCGGATGGACAGATTCCTGGACAGGAGCAGCGGCAAGAACGGCGCCTCGCACCGCCCGCAGACTCCCGTGGAACAGGCCGCACAGCCTGTCATGGCGCAGGAAACAGGGATGGAGGTAAGCGCGGCTCATGCCTCCACACACTCCCTACAGACTCAATCGGATACTGAACGTATAGCCCAGGCAGTGGCCGCCCTTTTAGAGCCGACCATAACAGCCTCAGTGGAGCGGGCAGTACAGACAGGAATAGCAGCGCTGCACAAAGATCTCATGGCACAGGCAAACAGGCTCACAGAGGCAGAGGGCAGGATAGCGCATATAGAGGAAGAACTGGCTTCCACACAGAAATCAGACCAAGAGCAGGACCAACAAATAAAAGCTATCATTGACAAGCTCCAAGACCTGGAGAATAGGTCCCGTAGGAGTAATCTACGGTTCATAGGGGTCCCAGAGTCTCTCCCTAATCAAGACTTAAATAACTTCTGTGGGGTAAAAATTCCTCAGGCCCTGGGCCTCCCAGGCTCCTGTGTGGTGGAACGAGCGCACCGACTGGGGCGACCAACAAATGATCGCAGGACACCACGCCCGATCATAGCTAAATTTTTGAACTATGCTGAAAAACAAATTATCCTACAGAAGTTTCGCCAACAAAGATCGCTTGTCATAGATGGGGTCAAGATACTGATCTTCGCTGATTATTCAGCGGAGGTGGCAAAACAACGCAAAGCATTCCAGACGGTCTGCTCTACACTTGTCCAGAAACAATTGAAATTCACTCTAGCCTTTCCTGCGGTGTTAAGGATCACCTCACCAAATGGTGACCAACTATCATTCCACAATCCGGAAGAAGCTGATCATTTTTTACGCTCATTGAAACCCGGGTCATATGCCTCAGCTTTAACAAAAGATGTTCACCCCTCCCGTTCTCTGACTCAGAGAAGCCCCAGGAAGGACTCCCCAAAACGGTTTAAACAAGGACTAGATATGATGACCGGCACCCCACAAAGATAATATTACAGCTAACTAACTACTCAGAGCAATTCAGCTTCCAGACTATCACCTCTACCCCAAGAGACATCTTTTGGGATATAATGTGCTCGTCCAGAAGCAGTTCTAGTTCATCAAGGCTAATCTAGGTAGATGCTATTCTGCCTCCGAGACCGCAGTCTTGCCAAGCAAGATTACGCTGGTAAAAAAAAATAAATAAAATAAAAAAAAAAAAAAAAAAAAAAAGAATAAAAGAAAAGAAGGGAAAAGAAGAAGATAGAGAAATGATAATACTGTTTTCAGTTAAACGCACGGTTATGGTTTTCTTGTTCTGTTTTCTTTTTTTTTTCTGTAAAGCTTATTACTAGCGCATACAGACTGCTAATATCCTGTGCCAACACACTCCTGCCTCTCCACCACATGGGCTTTTCTCCAAACGGGTCCCTCTTTAGTTAAGTACATATCTCTCTCAAAAATACTCCATTCTCCATAAATCTGACCGTATTTGGTCTACCATGGAAATGGAAAGGTCTCCAAACAAAACAGCTACTATACGGGCACACTCAGGAGCCTCCAATGCAGGGTTTGTGCTGCAAGGAGTCTGACCAGAGGCGGATAGACCATGTGGAAAAAAGTGGAGTCACGAATGTGTTTTTGCTTACTTTTAAGGTTTTTTGTTCTTTTAAAGTTTTCTTATATACTATGTGTTACAATGGTTCTTCTCCCCTGGCTGCACCCCCCCCCTGATCACAAAACATGCCCATTCGCTAATATCCCGTACACTCCGACTAAGATATTTTTGTCACCACACATGCACAATGTCATTAAGCCCCTACCTTAACTATAAATTTTTAACAGTACAACCGGCTGCACATCTCAAAATCATGGGAATCACATGAAAATAGTGAGCTGGAATGTGAAAGGCTTAGGCACCCCCAACAAACGTATGAGGGTCCTACGCCATCTCCAGAGACTTAAGGTAGATCTAGCCCTTTTACAGGAAACCCATCTAACCCCAAAAAACCTATTCAGAATGAAAAAACTGTGGGTGGGAGAAATCTATGGGTCGCAAGGCACTACAAGCAAGGCTGGGGTAATACTGCTAGTCCATAAAAACTTTAAGGGTCAGATACTATCAGTAGATTCTGACTCACAGGGTCGCATGCTCACTGCACACCTGAAGTGGGGGGAGAGGGAGTTGGGAATAACAAATGTTTATGCCCCAAACAACCCGGGAAGGCAATTCTTCACGGAGCTGACGATCCGTATCTTAAAACACCCCAACCTACCACATATCATAGGCGGCGATTTTAATTCGCTCATGAACGAATCCCAGGATAGATCCAAACCTAAAACAATACGCCAACCATCCCGCATAGCTAATCAACCCACTCTTCTGTCCGAAACCATGGAAGGTTTGGACTTCACAGACACTTGGAGGCTGAGGCACCCAATAGACAGGGAATTCACCTTCTATTCCCCACCACACAAAATATTTACTCGACTAGACTATTTCTTCACTTCACCTCACCTACTCCCACTAATAAGAGAAGCAGAGATTAAAGAAATAGCCATTTCAGACCACGCTCCAATTGTAATGGAATTGGCTGACCACGCGAAACCAGATGCCCCTCGTTTGTGGCGCTTCCCACGTTTTCTTTCAAATAACGCCGACTTCCAAGAAACGCTCAAGAAAACGTGGGAAGACTACTTAACAACCAATAAAGAACATCAAAATAACCCGGGACTCCTCTGGGAAACAGGGAAAGCGGTCCTGAGAGGACAAATTATTTCCTACACAGTGGCCTATAAAAAACAAATTACCCAAAAATACATAGAGACAAGCAAACAACTGAAAACAGCACAAGAGGAACTGACCAAAGTGACACATCCTTTATTAAACAGGAGAGTCCTGGCGAAAGGGACAAAGGGTCTCCTCAGGGCCCAATAAAACTACAAGAAATAACCAACAATTCATCAGAAGGGTGCAAAAGAACTCGCAAAGAACCTTCAGCCGCAATAAACTTTCTTTTGCACCCTTCGCGGTGTTTGCTCCCCGTAGACCAAAGCGCACCAGTCGGTTAAGGTAATGTTAACCTCGCACCAGACTTTACCGATAAAGAAATTAGAGACGAAGAGAATAATCACCCTCATCCACTCCACTTCACTTCTTTATCAGATCAGCTCATTTATAAA
>BLSH010478660.1:12916-24294 GCA_018402905.1 Glandirana rugosa | reverse complement strand
TATTGGCTGCAAAGTGCCCCCACCTGTGATATTGGCTGCAAAGTGCCCCCACCTGTGATACTGCCTGCAAAGTGCCCCCACCTGTGATACTGCCTGCAAAGTGCCCCCACCTGTGATACTGCCTGCAAAGTGCCCCCACCTGTGATACTGGCTGCAAAGTGCCCCCACCTGTGTTATTGGCTGCAATGTACCCCACCTGTGATATTGGCTGCAAAGTACCCCACCTGTGATATTGGCTGCAATTTACCCCATCTGTGATATTGGCTGCAATTTACCCCCACCTGTGATATTGGCTGCAATGTGCCCCACCTGTGATACTGGCTGCTATATACACCACCTGTGATTCTGAGCTGTATACTGTGTCCTGTGATGCTGAGCTGTATACTGTGCCCTGTGATGCTGAGCTGATACTGTGTCCTGTGATGCAGAGCTGTATACTGTGTCCTGTGATGCTGAGCTGTATACTGTGTCATGTGATGCAGAGCTGTATACTGTGTCCTGTGATGCAGAGCTGTATACTGTGTCCTGTGATGCTGAGCTGTATGTTGTGTCCTGTGATGCTGAGCTGTATACTGTGTCCTGTGATGCCGAGCTGTATACTGTGTCCTGTGATGCCGAGCTGTATACTGTGTCCCGTGATGCTGAGCTGTGTACTCCTGACACAATTTGTGGAACACAGGGGACAGAGTGGGTGGATTATATAAGGGGTGGGGCTTATTAGAAGTAGGAGGGGTCAAAAAAGGACGACGCCCCCCCCATCCTAAAACTTCACCAGCCACCACTGCTGGAGTTGGATTTCACTACAAAGGGGTTTCTTTTGGAATCTTTTGGTACCTGACAATAGAATTGTTACAAGCCGGCCTGAGATTAGACTGGACATTTTCACCAGGATTTCTTCCATTGCATCACTACTTCTTGCTGACCAAATTTAAAGATAATCCCCCAAAGGAGCCCACTGAGTTAGAGCAGGAAAATTTCAGTGGGAACATTGTTGTGATTAGTGATCCTTGTGTTAATATGTATAACTGAACCTTTATAAAAGTTATATCAATTTTGAATAATCTCCCTTGAGCGATATCAATATATCTGGGGGTCATTCATTTCTATCGATATAATAAACAGAGTGAGTTTTTATATATGTAATATAATATATATAATAAACAGAGTGAGTTCTAAATATCATTGATTTACTCAAATCTGAGTGTTCTTTCTGCTCTGTCATATTTAAAGGGGAATTACCCCAAAGAGTGGGTCCAGGTGTGCCAGAGGGGATTGAGGTCGTTATTGGGGTTGAGGGGCAGAGTGACGGACAGAACATAATAAGCGGCTCCTATGGGGGGTAGCGCTACATTAGGTAAAAGCATAGATTGCTAACTATGTGTGCTAAATAATCCACGCTATGGACCAGTGAATTAATTACATGCACTACTCCCTGTAGTCCTTGACAGGGGTCCAGGGATAAGTCAATGTATGGGGGCTGCTGCTACATAGGTATTTGCCAAAAGGTACCCTTACAGATTAAGAAAACTAAATAAATGCTGCGCCACCCTGAGTGTTGTTCAACCAACCAATACTATGTAGTATGTAAAAGTGCCAGTTTCTATAAAATATATACAAAATAATCATATAATACTGTGCAGGGTTGCTATAATGGATGCGACCATCCAGTGCAGTCCATAGACATAAATATAAAAGTGCTTAGGATAGGCGGGAGATCATCAGTTATTCCTGTAAGTGTATCTTTTAAATTGCGCAAAATACATTTTCATAACGGTACTTCACCATGGAGGCTGTTTTTCTTTTTTGAATACCATATATGGAGAAGTGGGGCCTACTGTCTTCAGCCTAATAGGAACGGGTCCTGCATTGCCGGTAGCACTATCCCAATTTGACCATCACCAGGAACAAGCTCATTGTGACCCCCAGACTGCAAAGCTGGGGGTCCACTTTTTCTGGTGAGTGGGGCCACAAGAGGGGGCTGTCACTGAGCACCACGGACTGCATATTTGGCACTTGTTTTGGAGCACTGAGCACTTTTATATTTATGTCTATGGACTGCACTGGATGGTCGCGTCCATTATAGCAATCTTGCACAGTATTATATGATTATTTTGTATATATTTTATAGCAACTGGCACTTTTACATACTACATAGTATTGGTTGGTTGAACAACACTCAGGGTGGCGCAGCATTTATTTAGTTTTCTTAATAGATTGCTAACTGTAATCCGTGCAGTTGCATTCTGCTAGCCAGGTCTGCTGCTGCTAATCTGATAGCTCCCTCTGCATCTAGAGAACTTGAGAAGTTTATTGATGATGGGCATGGAGCTATGCAGATGGCAGCATGAATATTGTTACAGCTCTGGCCTATCCCAGAGAGGCAGGCTCTGATGGCATGCTGGGAGACTGTATATATTCTCTGAGCACACTAAGCCCAGGGAATTTTCCCAGAGAGGATCAGTCCAAGCCTAGGGGGCATGCTACCCTCCCAGGCAATGCTGTTATGTCTGCTGTCGTAAGGCGCTTTGGTGTCGTGGGTGACCTGAGAGCCTGGATGTTTAGACCCTAGAACTAAAGAAAGCTGACTGAGCGGGGATTTCTGCTCATGATCTGGTCTCGTAAGGTGTCGCTTGGAAGTTGGTGGGAGGCAGCAAGCTGTCCTTGGGCCTTTCATGAGTAAAGACGCTTGTGAGATCTTAGGGACCTTTCTGTTTTTGCTACCCTTTGGGTAGGTGGCTGGTGTCCTGAAGAGCTTTGTCCACTATTCTACTTACAGGGATTCTGCTTGTAACTCTAAGAAAGAAGTGTACGGTAACTACTACTACTGATGCTACCTTAAAGTGTTACTAAACCCACAACAGTAAAATCAGTCTGTATATGCAGAATAGCATGCTTGCTATACTCACTGTGGAACTTAAGAGGTTAATCCTCTGCATTGTGTAAAAAGGCTGTTTTATCCTGTATACATAGATTCTTCCCTCTCTGCACTGTCTATCTAGGGAAGACCAGCTTGGGTAGGGTGGTCCTCCTGCACATGCTCAGTTGTGTATTTTATGCTGGAGAGAACACTTGTTCTCAGAGATAGCCAGGTCACATGATATTGACATCACACATGTGGGCATGTATACAGGCTGTAGTGGAAATCTCCTCCTACCTGAACACACAGCACTGTAAAAACTGTGCAGTGTTTCACTGACCATGATATACAGATCAACCAAAAAGGTATATAGTGGCAATATTTTAATGTTAAATTGACCGCAGCCTCCTCCTACTGGCTCTCTCGGTGTTTCCTGAGAAAGTTGCAGCGTTTCCTGGGAAAGTTTCTGGTGTCGTCATCTCCGGTTACACGAGCCGCGTCATCGGCCATTTCTCCAGGGGCACGCCGGATGGTTCCCACATGGCTCAGGGGTTTCACCAGGGACTGCACATGCTCAGTTGTGTATTTTATGCTGGAGAGAACACTTGTTCTCAGAGATAGCCAGGTCACATGATATTGACATCACACATGTGGGCATGTATACAGGCTGTAGTGGAAATCTCCTCCTACCTGAACACACAGCACTGTAAAAACTGTGCAGTGTTTCACTGACCATGATATACAGATCAACCAAAAAGGTATATAGTGGCAATATTTTAATGTTAAATTGACCGCAGCCTCCTCCTACTGGCTCTCTCGGTGTTTCCTGAGAAAGTTGCAGCGTTTCCTGGGAAAGTTTCTGGTGTCGTCATCTCCGGTTACACGAGCCGCGTCATCGGCCATTTCTCCAGGGGCACGCCGGACGGTTCCCACATGGCTCAGGGGTTTCACCAGGGACCGAGGTAAGTGGGGCTGGGGGGCTTGGTATGTTCATGCTTCACACGTCACTTCATCCGGCAAGCGCGGTGACACGGTCGGGAGCTCTCAGTGCGGCAGGAAGGCGGGGGTGTCCGGAGCTGCAGGGGTTAGGCTGGCACGGATCGGCACATGCTAGTATTATACTTTGCTGCTGCAGTTTCGTGAAGGGTGGACCTGCTGGCGGGGTTGGTTGTGTACCCCTGTTGAAGAATTCCCGCACTCCCTCTATGGTGACACCATTGGCACCATATGGAGGGAATAGGAAGCCTGCGTGGCAAGTCCCAGCTAGTGGTCTAGGTGAAGATTGCAGGCCTTTTTTCAGCCTGTCATAGCTTTCCTCAATACTCTTTCTTCTGCTTTGCTGTTCTCACTACGCATTTTTTGCTTTTCTGCTGTGAGGAAGCCGTTCACTTCTTCCTTTCTTTTCTGGAGGCCCCCCCTGCACTACTCTCCATTGGACGGCCCCATTAGGCTGACTAACTGCAGCTTCCTTTTGCCAGCTATCTGCCCTATGTGGCAATTAGCAGTAGCTTGTGGGCCTGCACTAGCAGATGAGTGGCAGAGGCTTCTTCTCTGCTAGCGGCCCCATGGGACACACTATGTAGAAGCTTGTAGGGCAGGCAACTGATAGAGGCTCAGGAGTCTCCTAGTCAGCAGAAACTCTGCCTCCCACTCAGGGCCTCGTAGGAAGGGGAAGCACGTCATTTTATATAGATAAAAGGTTTTATTTCTTTTTAGCATGTCAGGTAAAGGGTTTTTTTCTTTTTCACTCATCCATACCTTGACAGCTCTCCTTCCGTCCACACAGGGCCACGGAAGAAGGAGCAGCACTTAATTTTAATGGAAAAAAAAAAGAGTTTTCATTTCATCCAGCATTTCTGACAGGGGGAATTTTTCACTCTTGTTTGTACTGGCTCAGCTCCTTCCGCCCATGTTGGGCCACGGAGGAAGGAGCAGCACATCATTTCTATGAGAAAAAGTGTTTTCATTTCAGCCAGCATTTCTGATAGGGGGAAATTTTTCACTGGCTCAGCTCCTTCCGCCCACGTTGGGCCACGGAGGAAGGAGCAGCACATAATTTCAGTGGGAAAAAAAAAAAATAAAGTGTTTTCATTTCATCCAGCATTTCTGAGAGGGGCAAATTTATTTTTCGCTCTTGTTTGTACTGGCCCAGCTCCTTCTGCCCACGTTGGGCCACAGAGGAAGGAGCAGCACGTCTTTTCAATGGAAAAAAAAAGTGTTTTCATTTTCATCCAGCTTTCTGATAGGGGGAATTTTTTCACTCTTATTTGTACGGGCCCAGCTCCTTCCACCCACGTTGGGCCATGGAGAAAGGATTTTCATTTCAATAAAAAAAAAAAAACTTGCGCTCAGTCTCACGTGGCTACTAGTATCTTACCAAGTCAAGTGCTCGCTTTAGTTTCTGCCAGCATGGCTCGTAGGGGTATTACTTTCTGGTATTCAACTTTTCTGCTCTCCTTCCGCTCAGACCAGGGCCACGGAGGAAATAGCAGCATGTCATTCCAAAAAAAAAAGGGTTTCCCCTGGGTCTTGGTATCAGGTTGTAGCTTCTTATTTTTGTTCCATTTCCTAGTTTACCGTTCACCAAGCTGAAGCAAACTACCGCAGCTTGCTTAGTCAGTAGACAGATTGGGGAGTGTTTCTCAGGCCAGGCAGGCCAATTTCGGTCAGGCAGGGAGTCATTCCAGGGATAGGTAGCTCACGTATCAGGTCCTCTCTTTAGTCATTTGATCGGGACAGAAGATAGTCTTTACTGGAATTTTGTTTCTCTCAGTTCGGTAGGTACGAGTTGGTCCATTTCTATCTCACACCAATAGTTTGGGGGTAGGTTGGCACTCCACTAGCACATTGTCACAACCTGTCACATCTAAGGGTCTCACAGATGGGGCAGAGCGTTGGTAATTGGCTTGGGCAGTGGCTAGTCTGCACATCTGTGTCACTTACGGCTTACGCATTTCTTACGTCACGTGTTTATTCTCATACCTCATATAGGTGACGTCACATCTTCAGGTACTCTCAGGTCTGAGCAAGCGTTTTTAATTGCCTGTGTACGCCCAGGCAGCTCGACCTAGCCTTTCCATTTGAGCAAGTCTATCATATGGAGGTTCAAAGGGTAGGGAATTACAGGTTTTACGGCCGTCTCATTTCATAGAGCATAGTAACATGCTCTATAAACTACTTTGGCTACGACTTGTCAGCCACTCATTCTCCATAAGGTCTTCAGCCTTATTTGAGTGATCCTATAGTAGCTGCCACCCAGGTTGGGGTCACTTGTGGGTCGGACAAACGGTCAATGTCTTCACAGATAATGTAGCTGCCGTTGAAATTATCTACAAGGGTCGATCTAAATCTTTAGAAATCATGGCCTTCCTACGCAGGTTGACTTGGCTCTCACTTCTAGGGGATTTTCACGTCAATGGTGTTTTTCTAAGAGGTGTAGAGTTTGTGGCGGCTGACATGTTATCACGCTTTAATTTCTCATTATTTTTCAACAGGTCCCAGAGCCAGACCAGTGGGCCACCCAGTGTCCAGGTTACTCCCTGCTCAGCATGGATTGAGCCTTTTTCAGGCCGGCGCCAGGGAGCTGATCACTATTTCTCTCTTAGCAAATACTAGGAAAGCTAGGACACAGCTTGGCAGGCTTTTCAGTCTTTTCAGCGCAGTTTCCTCGGACCGATTCAGTATTGCTTGCGTTTATTTCTTTTGCCACTTAAGTTAATGCTATCTTTCTCTACCATCAGAACCTACGTGGCAGGAATCCAACATTTCAGGTCTATGCAGCACCCGAACAAACCTACCCTGTAGCTGCACATCCCATTAGGGCCTTTTCCAAAACAGATACAGGAAGCAGCCCGCCAACTTCAGTCGGCAGATGCCCGGTTACAGGGCAGCTATTTCTCGTTATGTCAGACTTACTCTCTACGGCACCCTTCAGGATACAAGATGATCTGGTTATCAAAGCTGCCACATATCTCGCTTCCATGGATACTTAGGCCAAGCAAATTTCCTGTGTTGTTCAAGCACTTAACAAGACACCGGGGCTCATGTTAGGCCGCATGCAAGACAAGTCAAAGGGGTCCCAGTAACAGATATTAGATTCTTTGAAACGAACACGGTCTGGTGTCCAGTCAAGGTTGGATGCCTTAATGTCGCAACTGAAGGGGTATGCAAGGATGGCCATTTCTACCATTTTCCAGGTCTCCGCTCTCGACCACACAGTTTGTAAAACATGTTTACATTTGCTGCCGAGATTGGGGGTAAACCCGAAAGAATACACGGGTCACTCCTTTAGGATTGGGCTGCCTCGGCGGCTCCACAGCAGGGAGTCACGACACACATCGTTAGGTAACTAGGTAGGTAGAGGTCATCTGGCTATGCTAGGTATACCGGAACCTTTTGTCGTAATGTCAAGGGACTTTCGCTCAGTTGGTGGATTAAACATTATATTTGTCATTATAAAGGGCATACTTCTTACATCCTATCTGTTCATTTTTGCCCCCTTAAGGTATACTGACCTTGTGACCACGGCACACCTCAGGTCACTGTCCAGGCACCATGTCATTCCAATTCCCAGACACTTTAAAGATTCAGAGTACAAATTGTAAGGCTGACCGCAGGTCAGCCTGTATTTGTAGGAGGAGTCCGGGTCACTTATAACCCACCTCCTCCTACTGGCTCTCTCGGCGTTTCCTGGGAAAGTTTCCCCACCCTCATGTCCCATATTTTATGGTTTTATTCACTATCATTCTAATTGGGTATGCCCCCTTAAGGCATACTGACCTTGTGACCACGGCACACCTCAGGTCACTGTCCAGGCTCCATGTCATTCCATTTCCCAGACACTTTAAAGATTCAGAGTATACATATAAGCTTTATAAGCTGTGGGCACTGTGAGGGGGCAGATTAACTATTTTCATATTACTGGGTTTAGTAACACTTTAAAGTCTCCTGCTTGCTACAAGCACATACTTTAATATAGCTTGTTCTGAAGAATACCTCAAGTTGTACATTTTTGGGGTGTTCCACCTAATTCCCACAACCCTAAGTTCTCCAAAAATAAACAAACCACAAAAACAACATCCCTAGACTGGTCCTTGAAGAAATGTGTAAATGAGCCTGTGTGCCTGGCTGCGGGCAAAACGTGTGGGGAAGGACTGGACAATATTCCTGCAGCTCCTACGGAAGTTGCACTACAATAAGTAAATTGTAGGCCCTTGCATTAGAGTATGCTCCAGAGGAAAGGGTAATTGATATGGATGTGGATCAGGGGAGGAAGGAAGAGGCTCGAGGAGCTGCCATCCATGCACATCTAACAGACATGGAGGTCTATGTGGGCTTGGAGTTTATACACCGCAGAGAAGATGGCCCCTGCATAGCACTATATTTCTGTAGGCCACCAGCTGAAAGGTTCATCCACATAGTGCTAGTAGTCGCCTATAAGCGGCCCATGGTAGTGACCGTCTCTTGGGGACTAAGATGAGGACATTAGCATCTGTGAAGAACTTCACAGAACCAAATGAGCACTACAAACCAGCCTGCATTTTATGAATTCAATCCATCATATACTGTATAATCCAACTACGTTAAGGGGCTGTGTTTGACGGGCTTCTGTTTGCATCAGAGCTGGTTTTCTGCCTATATAAGTTAATGGGTATGTAAATCAGCTTGAAGAAGGATGATGCAGTTTAAATGCACCTGTCAATTAACTGTAAAGGAAACGTCTCAAACAGATCTCAAATGCTAGCAAGATGCAACTGAAAGTTATCTGCATTAGCCCCTCCACACAAGACGAAAGCCCATCAACATAGACCCTATGAAATACCACTCTAAAATGTCCATAACAACGCGCTCATGCCTCATAATCTACACAATGGTCATTTTCTACTACTTTATATTCACAATTTCCAGCTGAATTGTTTCATGCTTACTAATATAGCACTTAGATTTCAATCTCCTTTTTCTTTCAATCTAATATTCTTGTCCAGACATTATTATTGATTGACCTATCAAACAAATCTCTCATCAATAACACAGACACATCATACATATTTCATTTTGTGCACACTTTCCATATTCAATGTAGGCATTGTGTGGGTCATTCTCCTCACTTTACCACTGCCATGCGGAGGTTTGTGGCATTCAGAACAAACACATCAATGTCATATGCTTTGATTGACCTTTCTTTAAAACCATCAATGCACTGTAAAAGTATTTAGGGTGGGTACATTCTTATTGAATCAGGTCTTATGCACCTTGCTCCTGCACCGCCAAAAACAACATCACCAGTGACCGCCTTCTATTTCCTTCTCTGTTGCAGTGGCATGTAGGCCTCATCCCAAGTGTATTGTCATACTGTATATGTGCCAGAGGAGGTGTATGACATCATACACAAACAATATTATATTCATCTTTTGAAAAACAAAAAGTCTTATATAGTTACATAGTTAGTCAGGTTGAAAAAAGACACAAGTCCATCTAGTTCAACCAAAAAAAAAAAATAGAAAAATGATATATAACCATACAATGCCTTATACAACCCTTCACCCACAGTTGATCCAGAGGAAGGCAAAAAAAAACCCCAGCAAAGCGTGATCCAATTTGCTATAGCGGGGGAAAAAAATCCTTCCTGAGAGGCAATCGGATATTCCTTGGATCAACTTTACCTAAAAATGTTAGTAACCAGTTATATTATTTACATTAAGGAAAGAATCCAGGCCTTTTTTAAAGCAATCAACCGTGCTGACCAAAACCACCTCTGGGGGGAGTCTATTCCACATTTTCACAGCTCTTACTGTGAAGAAACCTTTCCGTATTTGTAGATGAAATCTTTTTTCCTCTAGACGTAAAGAGTGCCCCCTTGTCCTGTGTGATGGCCTTAAAGTAAATAACTCAACACCAAGTTCACTATTTGGACTACTTATGTACTTCTGCCCGTAGATCTTGCAAGATCTCAGGGGAAGGGTTTTCTTTTCGAAAAAGGTGGGTTTAATGTTCAACGACACATGCACAAAATGATGAACATGACGTTGTTTTGTTTATGCGCAGTGTGACAGTACACTTATCTTTAAATATAAAACAGTCTTTTTACACTACAGATTCACGCAGTTAAAGAATGAGATCTCCCTGGTTCAGGGGAGGGCTGGCAGCCTTAGGCCTGGGGGGCAAGTCCAGTCAAGTGGCCCATTGAACCACCGAATCAGCTCACCATCCATACCCACCTGGTTTTATAATGGATATTGAGGTTATGAAGTAAGACAAATATGATACAATGTGGTAACATAATTTAATGTTAACAGCAACAAAGGAGCTTTAACAATAATAATGCATCAATGCAGCCTCACCACCCACCAATGCAGCCTCACCGGTGCCCCCCCCCCCTTTGCTTGGCCCCTACTTCCTTCCTTCACAAGAAGAAAAAAGTGTGAGCGGCAGCGGGCGTCAGCCTTTTTCAATGTAAGTAAGGGTGGCCTGGGGGGCAATTGCCACCATGCCCCCCAGCCCAGCCCTCCCATGCCCTGGTTGTCTTCCCAAAAGGCATCTGTGAGGCTGTGGTTATATCACCAGTGCCTAAGAAGAACCAGGAAGTGAGAATCCATTAAAGTGTTACTAAACCCACCACAGTAAAATCAGCCTGTATATGCAGTAAAGCATGCTCATTATACTCACTGTGGAACCTAAGTGGTTAATCGTATAAAAAGGCTGTTTGGTCCTGTCTTCTCTGATCCTCCCCTTCTTCCACAGTCCCCAATTCATCTTTTGATAAGACAGAGCCTTTTGGGGTCAGGCTGCACATGCTCATTTTGGTGTGTATTGCTAAAGTGTTTTTTTTTCTTGGTAGGGTGCATGTGATTGGCACAGGGTCAATCAGCACTGTCTATACAGAGGATCAGGGGTCATGCAGCCCATAGGACAGTCAGAGTAGAATGAAAACCTCTCCTACAAGTTTTAACCAGTTTGATAGAAATCACAAGACTGCTATATACTGCTGATGAGAAAAAGGTATTTAGTAGTTTATATTTATTAAAATAATTGCAATTCCATGTTCTGTGTACTGTGGGAGGCCAGATATAATGAATGCAGGGTCCTGGGTTTAGTAACATTTTAAATGTATGTAAAAGCAGAAGTTAGAATCCTTTCAATGTACTGAATGTAAAAGCATTTTTTTAAAGAAATTACTTGATGATTTCAGATCAGCATGCAGAGCTGCATGTTGATGTGGAATTCAGGGAAAGGGAGATAAAGGTCCACTTTGATGTATAATTCCCATCAGACCACTTTTTTTCATATTGCTCTAGTATTCTGTATAAAGTCGAATTTCGGGCAAACAGCTAAATACACAGGTACAATACATACAGAGGAGCTGTTTTGCCTGTCAAAGGATTTGCATTTCTGTCCATCTAGAACAGGGATCTTCAAACGATGGCCCTCCAGCTGTTGCAGAACTACACGTCCCATGAGGCATTGTAAAACTCTGACATTCTCTAGGGACAAGATCTACCTGTCTTTACGTTTAGGAAACTGT
>BLSH010478649.1:655059-665539 GCA_018402905.1 Glandirana rugosa | reverse complement strand
AAATCATGTCTGACTGGAGGACTTTTATTATTACATACATTTACTATTCTTGTTTATATTTGACTACAGCCATTCTTGGCACTGTGAAAAAAACATACAACCCCAAGAAAAATATACAATACAGATAGTCCATGTACATTCACCCTCTTTTATATACATTAAGATATAAGAAGAGAAGTAGAGGTGCTGGACCTGGAACTTAGCTTTCCTTCATATGCAAGTTGATAGTGGTTCTTGTTGAATAGATCTTGAGCACTCGGGAGAAGGACACAAACCCACAGGAGTAAGACCGACCCTTCTTAAGGAGTTTATGTGAATGGAAGGAACCAAGGGCAATTAGAATTCCATATATCCATATATTCTTTTTTCTTGATAGCTATAAAAAAAAGGCTATATGGACTTCTAATTCATCTTTTGGCACTTGGTTCCTTTCATTCATGTATACATTGAGATTTATTCATGTATAACGAAAAGCTACTTATTGAGAAGATTATACTTGCTAATTGTTTTGTCTATGTAGATAAAAAGAAGAAAATATTTAAAATGCAGGAGCAGCTCAATAAAATAAAAGGCATATTTATTTCCCATATTTACTGTATATAGCAATAACATATTATGCAGCACTATATAAACTATTAAAGCCATTCTTATTAATCACTAACCTGAAGGATCTAACAATCCAATATCTCTACCGCAAACAACCCAAGTGCAATTTGATTGAATATCAATTAAGCTGTACTTAAGGGTGGACATATTATTTCTATAGACTGCACAACTGCATTAGTGCCCTGTGGCACTTACAGGCCCATTTATCAGATTTGATTGGTTGCTGAGACTCCTTCTGTTATCACATAATTCTGAGCACTACTTACTTTAAGAACATGTGAGAAGTGGAAAGCATTCTTGGTTTGTAATATCCAGGTATTGGCGGGTAGAGAGAAATTCCTCTACTCTGCTGGACTAACACCGATACGTTCAGAATGCTTCTCCCATTTCCTCTTGAAGCCATCAAGACCGGAACTGAAGGGCTGTCTGATTCCAGTTGAATGTTCTCTCAAAGATTATCTATCTATCTAATCTATCTATCTATCTATCTATCTATCTATCTATCTATCTATCTATCTATCTATCTATCTATCTTTGTAGATCAGTATCTATTCATTTATACGTGGGCAGTAGTTGAATGAAAAGCCCAAAAATTGTTTGAGCACGGGTCCCTTTGATGCCTATATATACCATTGTCCATGAATATGCTTTTGGAAGAAAACAAGACAACATCCATGTTAGCAGGGGAGAGTCAGAATAACATGAGTGTTGGAGAAATACAAATAATAAATCCCCGAAGCCAGGACAACACTACATCCAAAACAAATAAAGACGTTTTGGCTTTAAATACACTTTATTGATTTAGTTTCTTTAGCCTTATACAACCCCTTATAAAGCACAAATGTATTAATTGTGTGTAAGCCTGCCAATATTTTGGTAAGTTACATTTTCAAGTGATTGTGTTATCAGTTCAAAGTATGTTGTTAGTCAAATGCCCAGCAGGTGGCAGAGGAACACAATAAATGTGTCCTTAGAGAGAACTCTGCTTGAACCTCATCTCTTTACACAATTCTGCATAATTTATGACCAGAGATCCTGACTGTGCGCATGAGTTTCAGAACAAGCATCTCTTTAGATGATCATAATTATCTGTAGAATCGAGCTGTGCAATACTTCTCTTTTTAGAAACATATACTGCATCATACAGCTTATGTGCAGTGCTTAGAGAAAACAGGTTAAAGGTGGTGGATCATTCTGCCCTGTAACACTCTGTGTTTGTAAGTGTTCTTACTTTGCACAGTTTTACTCGATTTTTATTGTGAGAATGTACAATTTAGCCAGCCGCCAGGTCCTTAACAACAGATAACTAATCAGCTGCCAACGGGTCCCCACTGATGGCTGAATGTAAAAAAAAACATGCCAGTAATTAAAAATTATGAAAAAAAAACAGTGTGGGGTCCTCAACATTGCCCCCCCCCACCCCACCCCAAAGCACCTTGTCACCATGTTGATGGGGGCAAGGGCCTCTTCCCCACAACCCTGGGCTGTGGTTGTGGGGGTCTGTGGGTGGGGGGCTTATCGGAATTGGGAAGCCCCCGAAGGGCCTGGTATATATTGGGGGGACCCCACGCTTTTTATTTTTAATAAATTTTAATTGCCGGCATGTTTTTTCTACATTCAGCATCAGCTGATAAGTCATCCGTTGTTAAAGAGGAGGTCGGCCCCTCCCCCCAATGCAGCTGCTGACTTTTAATATTAGGACACTTACCTGTCAAGGGTTGCCACAATGTCGGCACCCCAGCCGATCATCGGATCGGCTGTCAGGTGCAGCCACTGTCATTCCTGGTAAGAGCACCCGGCAGTGAAGCCTTTCAGCTTCACAGCCGGTTCCCTACTGCGCTACGCTTTCCAATTAGTCCGGTGGCGGAGGATGGAGGGGGGGGGCGAACTTCTGGGAGACTGGGTCACGGCCCGATCTCCCAGAAGTGGCAAACGGGACCTGTCAAACACAGGTATCCAGTCCCCCCCTCCCCCCTGAAAGGTGCCAAATGTGAGGGGACGAGACGGACAAATGCTTCCCGGCTTGCTCCTTAGTAACCAGCTCAATGGAATAAATTACAGCATGAAAAAATGCGGTAATTACTGTCCAATGAAACAAACACCGCCTTCTTTATTTAGCGCAAAATTCTTGATTTGCCACATTTTATTGGCCGTTATTTAACTCTTAGTCAATTGACCCCTATATGTCATGGTCAGTGTCCCTGTATCTGTTGAGACAGCAGCAGGAGCTATTGGCTCCCACTACTGTCAATTACAGCAATGAGCCAATGAAGAGAGAGCGGGGGGGAGGGATTGGTGGTAGCTGCACTCTGTGTGTGAATGGGAGCTTGGGAGTGAGCCTGCTCGAGTGACCCCATATCAAGCTGCTTGCTATGGAGGCACTTGGCAGGAGGGAGGTCAGGAGTGCCGGCAGGGAACCCTAGAAGAGGCAGATGTCTGCTCTGTGCAAAACCACTGCACAGAACAGGTAAGTATATATATAAATATATATATATATATGGGAAAATATTTCCTAGCTTCATTCTTTAATGGGAGGGCCCAATGGTTTTCCCTGGTGCATTGGTGGCCTATGCCCTGCAAGTGTTGTCAAGCACTGGATAGTTTTTTCTGTGTTCCTTGCCTATGCCTTTCAATTGTGGGATCTGTACATTTGACACTGTCATTCTGTTCAAATCCTGATTAAAGTGGTTGCCAACTCGTGACAACCACTTTTACCTACAGGTAAGCCTATGATCAGGCTTACCTGTAGGTGCCCTGCATATCTCCTAAACCTGTATGGTTCAGGAGATATGTAGTGTATTAGCTGTGCCTCCGTGCCATTCCTCCACTGCGATCATGCCATGACTGGTGGCTCCCGCGCGCAGTCACAGCGCCAGAGTCGTGGCCCTGGAAGGAAGAGGGGCAGGAGATGGACACTGCCAGCACAGGGGACAGCGCTGGACGTCGCAGGATTTGTTTGCAGGTAAGTGGAACATAATGGGCTACTATGCGATGCATAGTAGCCCATTATGCTTCTACATTATAAACCCAATATGGGTTTACTTCCTCTTTAAGGGCCCTTTCACACTTGTGCGACTTGAAGGTTGCGCAATTTTGCCACGATTTTACCGCAATTTTTTCCCGCGATCTTGCTGGGATTTTAATGTGACTTTAAGCAATGCCTGTGTAAATCGCATTAAAGTCGGACCAAAGTAGTGCAGGGACTACTTTGAAGTCGCTGCAACTTGAAGTCGCACAGATATGAATGGTACTCATTGGAAATCATGGGGTACGACTTGTCATGCAGCAAGTCGCACAAGTGTGAAAGGGGCCTTAGAGATCAAAATGTGCCCTCCAGTGTAGCTGGCAGCTTAGAATAAACCATGCATGGCAAAGAAACAGCTTCTCTTTAATGCCCAACTCCACTTTTAAGTGAAAATTGAAAAATAAGTAGTCCAAACCTTTCTAAAACAAACGATAGCCAATAATATAAGTACTTCAAGCCCAACTCCAGGAAACCTAATAACTCTCTTTTGCAGCTGGGCTGTGCCCGCAGTGTGAGGGTTAACTGCTTGTTTTATGTTTAGGGGACATACCTGATCCTCCAGGTGTGCCCCCCTGCTCGGGCAGTGAACTGTTCCTCAGCCCCCTATATTGGTCTTGATGACCTTAGAGGACTTTAGACCACTGGAGCATAGCTGCGAAGAGGATGTAGGAGACGGAGCAGGGCAAAGGTGCCTGCAGGAGCAGAGAATAGGGTAAGTAAAAATGCTTTACTAGCCCAGCTGCAAGGAAAAAGTTTTAGGTTTCCTGGAGTTCAACTTTAATCTTAAAGTGGTTGTCAACCCGTGACAACCACTTTAACCTACAGGTAAGCCTAGAATAAGGCTTACCTGTAGGTGCCCTGCATATCTCCCTAAAGTGCACGGTTCAGGAGATATGCAGCGTTTTTCATGTGCCGACGTCATGCCGGCACATGCGCAGTGAAGAAACGGCCTCCGTGCTACTTTACAGGGTTATATTGAGGAAGTAAACCCAATCTGGGTTTACTTCCTCTTTAAAGCAGTAATAAACCCAAATCCAAAAATTTTAAATATTGCAGCTTAGCAATCATTAGATGGGGTGGCTGCATTAGTTTTCTTTTTATGCTTTTTTTCCCCTCTGTTTGCACCTGGTGATCTGGCTAGTAACACACCTCTTGTGCCCCCACTCTGGATGAAGTTTCCACCTTTGGACAGCAGCATTGTCAGTCTGGGTGGGGAGTGTTAGATGTAATTGGAGATTTAATGGGGATTTCAATACACAAATTGAAGCCAAACTCCAGCTCACGCTGCAGTTAGACAAGAAGTTATATCAGCTGTTTTTTTTTTCTTTTGGGATAAAGGTATTAAATGAAAAAATAAAAGCTGATCATTGTAAGCACCCCTGTCAGTAGTAAATGGTTTGTCTCAACACTCTATCTGATACATTTGCAGGTGAGCTTGTTCTGGTGAAAAACAGCAGACATACTGGCTGGGTCACTAGGTGAAATTAAAGGACAGAAAGTCTAAAAAAGAAAACTAATGCACCCATCACATCTAGGAATTAGCAAGCTACATAAAAATGTTTGCTGGTGCATTTAATGCCGCATTAAAGCTGTACTAAACCTTCCTATCATTTTCAGCCAAGGAAGCTGCCATTTTGGCCTCCGTTTGATGCTCAGCTGCCATGGTGCTGCACATGTGATCAATGATACCAGCCATTTTATGGTTCGACAGTTTGGTTGAGAGCACAACCAATGTGATAGTTACATTCCCAGCACGTACAGGAACGTAACTGTTATTTGAAACTGTTAAATCTGTGGATTTATTTCTGCTTTAGGTGACAATAGTGTTAGCAGCTTATATAAGCGGTTCACAACCGCCCCATAGCAGATCTATTGGTACAGGGCGGCCGGGTTGTGAGTGTGAGCGTACCGCCAGCGGTGATTTTACACAGCAGGAGCTGATCAGGGGGTCCCGCTGACCCGACTATGTAAACAAGGCACACTGTCATTATGTGAGTACAGAAGACATGGATGCTGTGTTTCTGTGAAGCAGAATCACAGATCCATGTTTTACAGCAATAAAAGCAACTCCCCACAGATAGAAAGCACTCCCTAGCCACTTAACGAGAATCGCCATTTATAAATGGCGGCTGCTTTTTCTAGAGCGGCGATCGACTATCCTGCGATAACGGCCGATCTGGCTTGGGAGCCGCTCCAACGTTATCCCTCCCGCCGCTTTCCGACGCTCTCCTCCATCCTCCGGTCCCACCGGGAGACCGGAACTCTGATCCGCCGTGTACGCCGGCTAGGAGGAGACATGAAGGAAACCGGAATTGGCTACAATCGGGACTCCTTGGCGACATCACGTCACTTCCGGTTTACTCGGCGGCTAACAGCGCCGGTTTTTAAAAAAATGACAGTATTCAGAATCACCGTTTTTGGCAATCTGAATACTGTGAAGTGCAAAGGAGGTATGGGGGTCTTTTTAGACCCCCCATTCCTCCATAAAGAGTGCCTGTCACCATATATTACTATCACAAGGGATTTTTACATTCCTTGTGACAGCAATAAACATGATCAGATTTTTTTTTCAATTAATTCAGTCAATTAAAAAAAACAAATTTTTTTAAAAGCGCCACCGTCCCCGCGAGCTCGCGCAGCAAAGAAAACAAATACGTCGCGCCCGCATATGAAAGCGGTGTTCAAACCACACGTGAGGTATCGCCGCGATCGCCAGAGTGTGAGCAATAATTCTAGAAAAGACATCCTCTGCACCTCTAACCTGGTAACCATTAAACATTTTTAAATCATCGCCTAAGGAGATTTTGAAGTACCGGAGTTTGTCGCCATTCCGCAAGTGTGCGCAATTTTCAACCATAACATGTATGGTATCTATTTACTCAGCGTAACATCCTCTTTCACAATATACCAAAAAATTGGGCAAACTTTACTGTTGTCTTATTTTTTAACTCAAAAAAGTGCGTGCTTGAAAGACCGCTGCGCAAATACCGTGTGACAAAAAGTATTGCAACGATCGCCATTTTATTATCTAGGGTGTTTGAAAAATATATATATAATGTTTGGGGTTCTAAGTAAATTTCTAGCAAAAAAAACTGTTTTTAACTTGTAAACAACAAATGTAAAAAAGGGCTCCGGTGGGTAAGTGGCTAGGCACACATTTAACCCTTTGTTTGCCCCTGATGTTAACCCCTTCCCTGCGGGTGTCATTAGTACAGTAACAATGCATATTTTTTAGCACTGACCACTGCATTAGTGTCACTGGTCTCCAAAAAGTGTCAGTTAAGTGTCCGCTTTGTCCGCCGCAATTTCGCAGTCCCTTACTAATAAATAAATAAAAATATTCCATAGTTTGTAGATGCTGTAACTTTTGTGCAAGCCAATCTATATACGCTTATTGGGATTTTTTTTACCAAAAATATGTAGCTGAATACATATTGATGAAGAAATTCGATTTTTTTTATTGGGAATGTTTTATAGCAGAAAGTAAATTATATTGTTTTTCTTTTTTTTTTAATTGTTGTTCTTTTTTTGTTTATAGTACAAAAAATAAAAACCGCAGAGGTGATCACATACCACCAAAATAAAACTCTATTTGTGGGAAAAAAGACATCAGTTTTATTTGGGTACAGCATCACATGACCGTGCAATTGTCAGTTAAAGCAACGCAGTGCCGTATCGCAAAAAATGGCCTGGTCAGGAAGGGGGCAAAACCTTCCGGAGCTGAACTGGTTAATAGACTGCGCTGCTAAATATGTGAATTGAAAAATAAAAGTTGATACACTTGTCTGGAACTGCTGCAACCAACTAACAAGTATACTCAATTAGAAACTACAACAATGGTGCGCTGTTCCTTCAAACATCTATAATACAAATTAATGTGCACTAAGAAAAATACATGATAGATAGTTGATAATGAGTAAACATTGAAATAAAACTTATAATTTAAAATTCATCTTGTGAGCAAAGTGCACTCAAATATAACAAATGTCCATGAAATGACATCAGTGCTACAAAAAGTCCACACTTCAGAAAGATAAAAATAGGATGAATATTCAGGCAATGCTTAAACCACCAATCGCCTCTGGGTGCAATGCTTGCTCACCTTAGACACTGACCTAAAAGGTCAGTAAACACAAATTGTGTTAATAGCTTTAATGATCCACCATGAGGCTCTTTTCATCAACTGACAATGTGTTTTTCCCCTTTAAGGGGCTTGCTTCACTCCACAGGAAAATTGCTCAAATATACAAAAGAGATCCGCTCATATGTATGTTTTAGAACAATTTATTAAAACACTTTAATTCACTCACGTGTGATACATCTTGGATATAGCTTATAGTTGTTTCAAAATGTCAGCCATCCTATCCACAGCAGCTTCCGGGTCTCGGAGATATCAGGAAGTGATGTCACTGGCTCTGTTCGATGCGTTGTGTCACTGGTCACGTGACTTCCTCAGGGACCTCAACTATTTATCACGTCTATTTTTTCTTAGCGCACATTAATTTGTGTTACAGATGTTTAAAGGAACAGCGCACCATTGTTTTAATTTCTAATGGACCTTCAATCAAGACAAGCTGTCCCACTCTCCCATCCCTATGTTACGGCTATCCTTTTTTAGGGGTATTGTGTCCCACTATTGTGGGTGGATAGTGTGGTTAAAGACTTTAATGGACTGTTAAGTTCAGATTGAGTCTTGGTGGCTTGGTGGCGTTTTTTAGGTTTGATAATTATTTCAAAATAATTATTGGTTTGTTTATGGTTATAAAGTTTAAAGAAAATTTTATGATTGTACTTATATGCTTTTAACCCCAATAAAGGGCTGCAGCCTAATATTTTCCAAGATGGTTGTCTTTTGTTGTTTCATTTAATTCACTTTCAGATTTCAGGTGGTTTTGATAATAATTAGTTAAGGGGGTGCTTGTGGGGTCAAAACTGTTGATTTGGACAAGGTAAAGTAAAGCTTCACTTTAGGTCTATGGTTCTCAACCTCGGTCCTCAAGTACCCCCAACAGGCCATGTTTTGGGAATTTCTCTTGGATAAAATAGCTGTCCAAAATACCAAGCCATTGACTCTGATTTAAAGCACCTGTGCAAGATAAAGGAAAACCTGCAAACATGGCTTGTTGGGAGTACTTGAGGACTGAGGTTGAGAACCACTGCTTTAGGTGAACATTTGAGTACCACCTACATAGGTTTGTGCTTATAGCCAATTCCTCCAAAATTTTGCTTGTAGGCAGGGCTGTCTTAATACCACAATGGACCCCAGGGCAAAGTAATGCATTGGGGCCCCTACCAGCCTGCCCCAATTTATGCACCTGCCTTAAGAATTTAAGTATAAATCGTTGATGGAATTAAACATATATTAAATACTACTTTCAATAAAATCGATTTTAAAACATGCCATTTATCAAAGACTAATAAACACAAAGGGGGGGGGGGGGCAGTAGGGCACAGTACAGGGGGGTTTGGGAGGGCACAATATTGGTTCCGGGATGCTGCCTGGGACACGGACATCCTGGGGAAGCTTAATAAAAAGCATGACTGTCCTGGCCAATCCGGGACAGTTGGCAAGTATGATGTAATGAGAGATTATCATGGGGCCCCCATGTACCTAGGGCCCCTGGGCAGTGCCCAGGGTTGCCCATGCATTAAGGCAGCCCTGCTTGTAGGGGGTTACCAACTAAAATGATGCAGATATTGTTGGGCAGAATTCACTTCCCAGGACAGCCACACAGGATCTGGAGCGGTTAGGGGTATTCTTGCCTTGCATCAGGGTGAGGAGAGCAAGCCTTTGAATTGGGTCAAATGATTAGGGGCCTGTTTGCCCTGGACCCAACAATGTCTTAGAACTTGTAGCAAATGTCCATAATTTGGATATTTTGAATATTAAATGAATGAAGAGATGTATGAGTTTTCCCCATCTATATCATTCATGGTCAGCTTACTTAATGCTGGGGGCCTTAAGTGCACCCCCTGACATAACCAAGGCCCACGCATAACATTCAGTAAATATAATGCTACAGAAAACTGTCAGAGACTGAAGACATGCAACAGGAAATAGTCAGAAAATGCAAATATACTATAGGAGTTACATGATTCAGGAGACATACATCCCGTGTAAACACATCCCTCTTGAAATTAAATTGTGCTACGTTTGATATTTCTCTCAGCAAAATTGATTATAAAATATCAGAGGTAGAGAGTGTAGAGACAGGCAAGATAAAAGTAAGACTGTGGAAGAAATAAACCAAACAATTTAGCTCAGAAGAAGCCTATTGAAGAAATATTTTCTTTCACTGACTTGAATAAGCACCAAAACACACACTGCAGTCTGCAAGGGACCTGAGGGCTGCATAATAGGTGCCTAATGGCTGCATGTGACCCCTGGGCCGTAGGCTGAGCCCCAGGCATCTAGATCATATGGCAGTCTCTCAGCTGTCTAATTGCTTAATAAGATACCTAGCATGCCACTAGTCGGATGCCGGGTCCCCAGTGTACGTCGGTAATCCGTGGATAATACGTCGGGAGTCCAGGGAACGTCTGACGTCACACACAAAACCACGAATAAGTTCAGTCACTTTCTTTTATAAAGAAGTTATCCGAAGAAGACTCGATTTAACAAACCAAATAAAGAAGGTGTCAGAATGAAAATAGAACGGACAGAGATGTGAGAGATGGAGACTATAAAATATTAGTTAAAACGACTCTCTTTATAGTTTGCATCGTGTTAAATTAAAGTTCTCCCTACACAAATGTGCCCTACATACAGAGGACTTAGTACATTGAGGATATCATATAAACGTAAAAGACTGATAAAGGACAACGTACAGAAGTCAGAGACTGTCAAAA
>BLSH010478649.1:618432-634543 GCA_018402905.1 Glandirana rugosa | reverse complement strand
ATCCCAGGACCCCCCTCTCTGTCCTCATCCCAGGACCCCCTCTCTGTCCTCATCCCAGGACCTCATCTCTGTCCTCATCCCAGGACCCCACCTCTGCTCTCATCCCAGGACCCCCTCTCTGCTCTCATCCCAGGACCTCCTATCTGTCCTCATCCCAGGACCCCTCTCTGCTCTCATCCCAAGACCCCTTTCTATTCTCATCCCAAGACCCCTCTCTGCTCTCACCCCAGCACCCTCTCTGCCCTCATCCCAGGACCCCTCTGGTCTCATCCCAGGACCCCTCTCTGTCCTCATCCCAGGACCCCTCTGTCCCTATATCAGAGGTCCCTCTCTGTCCTCATCCCAGGTGTCCCCTAAACACCAACTGTGATAGGGGACTCAGGACAGTAAGGGCTTGTTTACATTCACAGTTTGGGGGTGGTAAAAGCTCATAGTTGAGCCCTCTTTTTACCCACCCCCAACCACGCCCCCTTTAACTGCAGTGGCCAGGGGTGTACACATGTTGCAGCAGCAGGAATTATACACCCTGTCACGCTTGGCAGGTGTAGTGCCTGCCAAGCGTAACCCATTCAAGTGAATAGGGCTGCTCTGCAAAGGCCATGCTACCTTGTGTACAGTGAAAAAAGGGTTAAAGCAGGCATTGTGGAGGCATTGTATTGCCTCCTCGTCACCTGCTTTAACCCCTTGGACCCCACACTAGCATGCTGCAGTTGCGTGCATTGCACATAGTTGCAGGGTGTTTGCAGAGTGGGACCCATTTATGTCAATGGGTCGCAATCACCCACCAAAAGCAACAGGGGTTTAATTCCTGCTGCAGCAAGTGTACATCCTTAGCTGCTGCCACTGCAGCCAAAGGGGTAGGGGCGAACATATGTAATGTGGGTGCAGTGCAATAAATACAGTAAGTAGGTGGTGTTTTGTGTGGCTTGAGTGTGGACAGGGACACAGGGGGGCCCCATGATCTCCTATTGCCCGGGGGCCCCATGGGTTGTCAGTCTGTCCCTGGCAATGTTTCATGGGACTATTTTCATATACCTAAATAGTGCACATAATTATGCATTACTACATCTAGCTGGGAAGCCTGAATTGCTCAATAATCATGTAATCGAGATCTTAAAGAGGACCTTGCACCGAAGTAGTAAGGTCTGCTTATTCAGGGTGTCCCTTCCTTCCCCTTCCTAAATTGCTGGATGAAAGTAGAAAAAGATCCACTGGGGGAAAAAGTTCAATACCATACATAATTTTCCCTGGCTCCCTGGCTTAAACCTCCTCCTTCCTGCTAGATCTCGGAGCATGCTTAGTAGCCCAAATCTTACCAGAAAATGAACCTGCACTGGACTGTAATGTCTTCTCTTGAAATTTTGAATTGTAAGCTCCACAATCAGGGCCTTTCTAATCCTCTTATTTTGAAATGTATTCTAACTATTCTGTCCTCATTATTTTGTAAAGTGCTGCACAAAACATTGGTGCTATGTAAATCATGCATAATAATCATTTGGGCTACTCAGCATTTCCCAGGATGTCATTGGCAGGATGATATCACCCACTGTACTATGTAAGTCAGGGAAAGGTGAGTATATTATCTAACTATTATTTCTCCCATGGTTTATTTTTGTCACATGTATGCAGCATTGAATAGCTGCCCTTACCTAAAGTGCAAAGTCTGCTTTAGGATTGATTATTGTACATGTTGGTAGATTGCTCCCGAATACATCTAATGGAAATTGTCTACTGACACTAATGAGCCAAAATATCAGAGAATCCTCCTGATCAGCCCAAGGGGCAAAAATTCCATGGTTCATACCTGTTGAGCACTTCGGTATGTGGGCTGATTGATTATCACTAATCCTACCACTGAGTCTGAACTTGTGTGGCCAGTTTATCTGGTTGTATATTTCAGATGACATGTATCAATTATAGTAATGTGTCTGTAACATGTTCTATCTGCAACTGACCTGTTTTGCTGTTAATTCAGTTGAAAAAGAAAATATTTTTGAGCATTGATTGAGTCAATCCAAATCCTGGTAATCAGTCTCACTTTGACATATGATTCCATCTATAAGGGTCAACTCTCCCCCTCTTCTTCAAACGTTTTCTGGTTTGCTCACAGAGTGTCAATCCTCCTTGATGTTATCGCCCTGCCAAAAGTTAGGCTAGATCTTTTGGCTCCACTGTACTCAGGAGTAACAATATGTTTTTTTTTGCTCTGGTCAAGTTTCCAAATACTTGGTAGTTGATTTCTCCAGCCTGCTTCTGAAAGAAGCTTCCAAAATATAGTGTAGGAGGATCAGCCATTGAGTTATGAATATTTATCAGACCTCAGCCAATTCCTAGGATGGGGTGTTCAGAAGGTCACTGAAGGAGAAGCTAAATGTATAAGAGGGCTGCTCAGAGTTTTCTTGTGGCTGCTGCCTTTTGGATGCGGCCTGAGTACTGGAGTTACTGTTTGGGCCTTAGCAGGTGTTGAGCTGAGTGCCTGGAGAGGCTATGTTAAAAGGATTTTTCCTGGGGTGTGCCCTAGCTTTGTTAGAGAGCAGACATGGCTAAGCTGAGCTCCAAGCTTAATTCTCAGCTATCTACTGGTGTTGTGTGAGGGTTCCAGCTTATGACAGAAAGGGAAGCACTTAGAGACCCCACTGGGTTTACTTCTCTGTCTCTTCAGTCCTCAGTCCCCCGTGCTATCCAACAGAAAGGTACAAGTAAAGATGGACACTAACTACCCTACAGGGAACTAGTCTCCCCTCTTCCCCTCTCCCCCATTCCCCTTTTGCGGCTCTTTCAAGTGGCACTTGCCTACCACCTTCTTCTTTTTCTCATCTCCATTTCCCCTCTCCACCCCCCTTTTATTTTTTCCTCCTCTCACCCCTGATCCTGTAATCCACTGGCCAGGTCACTGAGTTCACTAAAACTAGTCTCAGTCAATATCCAGGGACTTAACATCCCTGAAAAGTCCTTTTTAAACTTTGGAGAATGTGCACCATTATTGTATTTTTACAGGAAACATACTTCTCCTCCTCTAATCCTCCTAAGCTCAGCAGTTTTAGGTCCCCAGTCTAATATCACAGCTTTTCCAATAACGCTAACTCATTGGGGGTTCTATAGTCTTAGCTAGGACTCTACCGTGGACACTTAAGGACCAGATGACAATCTTTCAAGGTCGCTACCTTTTCATATGGGGTAGGGTTGGGGACAGGCCCTATACCTTTGCCAACATCTATCTGCCCAACACCTCCCAAATCACATTTTTGTCAGATATATCCAATTTTGCAGAAGACACACTTATCTTAGGGGATACTTCAATATCGCCTTAAACCCTCTACTCAACTCCTCCTGTGGGACTTCCCACTTCTTTTATCCTTACCTATGGCATTTCAGACAACGTCCCACGATTCTGTTCTCCTGGACATCTGGAGATTTTAACACTACAATATATATGACTACACTTTCTTTTCACCAGTACATCAGTCCTATTCCAGGATAGATTCATTTTCTGTGCCACCTGCTCTACTCAATTTGTTCCAAGAGACTACCATCAAATCTACCATAATCCCTGATTATTACCCAAGCACAATGTCCATCTCTCTCTCACCCTGTCCTTTGCAGCAGATGCAATGGTGACTCTTCTACAAGAAGATCATAGGCATGCACAGGGGGTGTGCCGAGTGTGCCTGGGCACACCCTAATCACATCCTGCGCCAGGGCCACTGATAAGGCAGTGCAGCCAGCCCTCCTGTACTGGGCCCAGACCCTATCAGTTCAAAAGGGGGGCCTGGGCATCTGCCGAGCAAGAGGACCAGATGTATTGCCTTATTGCAGACACTGATCCTCTTGTTACTCTCCCTGCAACACTGCCAGCTTCTCCTCATCTTTCTTCCTCCAGCTGCAGTGTTCTGAATAAACACAGTGAGCGATCGGTACCCATTATTCCTGTGTCCATTTATCATTGAAGTACAGTAGATCCTTGAATTACGAGCATAATCCGTTCCATGAAAAAGCTTGTAATCCAAAGCACTCGTATATCAAAGCATGTTTCCCCATAGGAAACAATGGAAACTCAGTTAATTCGTTCCACAGTCACTGCTTGTCTATGCAGTACTGTATGTGGCCACATGTCTGGGGGCGCCTGGTGTATGCAATACCGCATGTGGCCAGAAAAGAGGTGGCGCTGGGGAGCTCCTAAGACGTCGGAATCACTTGGTAATGCTCGGAAAGTATTTACACTTTAGGTATTTCCGAGGAATGCCAAGTATTTCCGGCCGCCTCCGAGGCTCACCAGCACCACCTCTTCTCTGGCCACATGCAGTATTGCATGCAAAAAGGCTAAATACTGCTCGTTATGCAAGATACCACTTGCAAACAGAGTCAGAATTTGAAAATAAAAACTGCTCGTATTGCGAAACGCTCGTTAACCGTGTTACTCTCAATCCGAGGTTCCACTGTATAGTAAACTGTGTTAACTATGCTTCACTTTGCAAATGAATAGGAAGACTATAAGTGCTTTCTGTTTATTCATCTGTCCAGCTGAGTCTCAGTCTTAAATGTGAGACATCTTGGGTCTGTTTAGACCCCTGATATTTAACCAAAGACCCCCGACAGGGCACTAAAAAATGTAAAATTAAACAAATTTAAAAAAATCTAAATATTAAAAAAAATATTGCTTTGTTCTCTATAATGTCTGCCATGGCATAGCATCACAACTGTGGCATGTGCATACCCCTAGCCACTGGCTCTGTTGTGCTGCGTTTGAGCTTTGGGGTGCACACCCTAATGCAATAGGCTGCGCACATCTATGAAGAAGATCTTCTAAAGACTGAGCTATAAACAGATCTAACGTCTTCCTTTGCTGAGAATGACAATCCTGAGACAAGGCCTCTCATTGTGTGGAGGCTGTCTTATTAAATTGGGCTCCAGATGTAAAAAAGAGCATCTTGAGAACCTATTCTCTCTGGTTGTCCAAATTCAATCCCTGGAGGCCCAACATAAAAAATCCCAAATTCTTTGACTGCCAACCGAATTGCAAGTCCTTCGCAAACAGGTTAATCCTCTCCTCCTGTCTAAGGTTAAAGGTAAAATGCTCTATATTAGGCGTCTTTACTATGAGTACAGGAATAAATCTGGGAGGCTATTTGTGCATCCTCTATGGGATTTGCCAGGTCTTTATTCTTCAGATCAAAAACTGACTAAACCCCTGGACATAGCGGGTGGCTTTAGAGACCTCTATTCATTCCTCTACAATCTTCCCGACCCCTGGCCACCCACTCACCAGAAGACAGGGACTCACAGGGACTTTATCTGTCAGTACCTTCAGGCTGCTTATTTATTTTATTTATTACAGGTACTTATATAGCGCTGACAATTTACACAGTGCTTTACATACATGTACATTCACATCAATCCCCTGCCATGCTGAACGGTTGCTCACAGCAGAGGAGTTCTTTGTAGCCCTAAAATCTATGCCCTCTGGTAAGTCTCAGGGCCTGAATGGCTTCACGCTCCCTTACTATAAATCTTTTTCACAACTTTTGGCTCCACAATCTATAAAGGCATACAACTCTCTCTGCAGAGCCATCCCTTACCTAAAGACACTTCTTATGCCCATATCATGATGATTCCTAAAACAGATAAAGCTTCCTCACTTTCTGACAGGTTATTTTTTTCTTCTTCTTCTCCCAGTTTATTTTTCTGCCTCCCTTCTCTTTCTTCTCTAGCTGTCCATTTTTTCCACATCTCCTACATTTTAAAAATATTGGGGACCCTTGTGGACCCCCCTTTAGCGACATACGTTTCCCTCCTATTGGTTGAACCATCCTTTAATTTATGACTTTGTAAGGGGTCCAATTTCTGGATGCTTTTTTAAATCTTTAGATGTAGCCTATTCTTTAAATCATATTACCCCAAAACCTCTACCTAATATGTGTTCTCATTTTCTCCACATACCACCTGTTGTCGAAGCTCTGATTTTATGCCAACTTGGTTGGCACTTAAGGATGTTATGTGTTCTAGTCACTATAATAAAGAATTTAAAAGGATTTTTGCTGAATGGGCATCATCTTGAAGTCTGGTCTGGAGAAAGATCTTTATCTCCCTCTCTAAAGACCGTCACGTGGAAAATGGGTGGCAGACTGGTTTTAGGACCCTCAGGTGTGCATGCTGCTAGAGGGAATTGAGGGGCAGAGGTTAGTGGGTTGACTGTGTCTGCTCTAACAGAGACCTAAAATTACTGGATATTCCCTATTACCTTCAATAAAGGCTGTTTCAATAGGTATTTTGTAAGAAGTGTGTCTTCTTGTTGCTTTCTTCTATCGTTTTGGGGTATCTTGAACCCTTAAATCCCCTTCTGTTCAAGTTTCTGCAAATGAAATCCATAATAAAAATCCCCTAGATTGAGCCTATGTTGTCTGTGTCCTTGGGAATATGTCTGAGGCAGGTAGCCTTTGTGCTAGCAAGAGACCTGGGCATATCCTCAACAGCCCCTCTGGGGGTGGGCGCTACATGAATTTCTTGGTTTGGCAGGTTCCACGCACTTAAAATGATGTACCTTTGTCAGATTCCACCTTTAGTGTCTCTACACACTACAAAGGAATAACCCTTTTGGACATACCTGAATAAGAGTGCGTCAGTGAATATTTATAAACTCATATGGTTACCAGCAAGAGATAGGCCCCCTTTTACAGTGGGAAAAAAATCCAATTTTCGAGCAGTCTGACTTCTCCACACCTACCCTTAATAGCATAGTTGATTGCCAACTCTTTACCACATCTATGGGAACCTGATATCCTGCGACTGGTCACTGGTAAAGTGCCAAAGGTGTAAAATATATCTACAATTTGATGATGATTCAAACTTTTCACTATCTACAGACGAAACACTGTCTTTCCTCACTAGTGATGAGTTGCACAACCACTCCCATTTTTCTCACACCATTTGAGGAGCAATGACTTCAGAATCCTCCGTCCTCCTAACTTATTCTAATCGGCTACCTTTTGCAAAATCATAATCTTTAAATGTCATCTAACTTGACACTCGTTGCACTTTCTCACTTTGTATGTGCATTTTGTGGTAACCATTTTGGCATTCTTTTTCTTAGCAAAACAAGAAAATCTAATAGTAATTATTGTATAGATTTTTTTTCCTGGTTCAGGAATATCAAACAGAAGAGAAGTAACCGTATCTTGAATAAAAAGTCGAACGAAAGTTAACGGCATATATACACTACAAAAAAGAAAGGTGTTGTTTTTTTCTTTTTTTTTTGTACGAAAATGGCCAAACTTTTCTTTTCCATTGGTGACTATAGCAGAAAGTGCCAGTGAACTGTACGTTAGCACTTGTAGTTCAACCCAGGAGGGTACAAGAAAAAGGTGGCAACACTTCAACTTAAAGACAAGAAATGTTGGTGGATACATAAAAAAAAAATTAAAGTGTAGTTCCACCTTTGCAGTCAAACTTTAGAATCCCCCACTATGTGTTCCTATTCACACATCATGCCTATTTTTATTTTATTTTTTCATTTACTTCGTTTACTTCACTTCCTGGTTCTGGAACAGGTATGTACATAGGACGCTATAAGCAGCTTCTATTGTTCAGAATAGTTTACAATGTACAATGTAACAGACTGAGGGACAGTTTTTAAGTGCATTAACATACAATGAACCACTCAAGCCTGGAGATCCTAAACCCAAACCCTAAGGCCTCATGCACACTGGACGTTATAAAAAAAAGCCAGTAATGTTAGTGGTCGAAAGTAGTAGCTGTAGAGTGAGTTCTTCAGCGTTTTTGTAGTAGTGTTTTTCAGCGTTTTTTTGGTGTTTTTTAGCTGTAGCGTTTTTTTAGCAAAACTATACTCCCATAAAAGCTTATGGCTCAAAAACACTGATAAACACAGAATAGCCGCGTTTTTCAGCGTTTTTAAGCTGTTTTCAGATTTTTTCAGAGTTAGAGCTGTTTTACAGCTGAAAAACGCCTCTTAAAACCCACTAGTTCTGTTTTTTTTTTTCAGACAGAAATGCCCCTGCCAAAAACTGCTGATAACAGCCTTTGTGTGCATGAACTCAGGATAACATGATGGGGAGTTTATTGGCTGCAGAAAAAAACGTCTGAAGCCAAAAACAGCAGCTGTAAAAATGTCCAGTGTGCATGAGGCAGGGGAGAAGACAGCGATTATTGCTAGTGGCTATACCAGCTGCTAGTGATAACCGCATGAAAAATCTGGCAGGCTGGTTGTACCCCAGTTGATCGATAAATCAACTTGGTATATTTAGCCTGCCCATACACGGTTAGAATCTTGGCTGGTTCCTGCTGAACTGTCCGAGATTCAAACTGTGGCCGACCTTAGTTAGGACAGACAATGTGCACATCTATTTCACAACTAATAGTGAGAGCAACTATTACTTGGTTTACTTTGACCTGCTTACATGTTTACTTCAAAGGGGCTGTAAACCTCTCAAAAGAAAAATGAACAAAACATATTCCTCTATGGCGCCACCTCCCTCCTCCAGTATACAGTGGGTGGTTGACAGCCTCAGCTGTGCATTTTTCCCTATGAAACTGTGTGGAGGGGGATGTGTCCATTTTCTCGACTCAGGTCTCAGTTTACACTCAGCTCCCTGCTCTGTGCTGTGCAGTGTGTGACATCAGATCCCTGCCCTCTGCCTTCTAGAGCTCTGAGGTGTTGTGTAAAAGGTGTGCTATTGAAGACAGTTGAGGAAAAGGCTGCAGATAAACAGGTGCAACTTGTGTAGGAGGATTTGTTTTATCTTTGTGCGTCACCTAAAGGCTAGTCACTTTACTAGGTATATGTAAGGGTTCGCAACCACTTTAAAGTAGAAGGAAAGGCAAAATAACCACCCATGTTTTAAATTTTCCCCACTGCCCTCTTCTTTCCTGCATACATCTTGGAATAAAATTCAATGCAAATAACTTTTTTGTTAACTTTTTACAAGGGGTCACTTGACTGCATAGCTCCAGTGAGTGTGTCTTTCTATGCCATGTGCGGCTGGTGGGCGTAGCTTCCCTCAGGTCCAACAATGCCTTAGAGCTATGGATACCAGTGTGGTGATGCTTGAAACCTGGCCATACACATGGGCCATTGGCTGACATAAAAAAAAAATCTGATTCTTCCAGCCATGCTCATATCACAAATGGTCAAATCTCCCACTGTTGGTTGTCAGAATACCAGGACAGAGCCTGCATTTGATTTAGTTAAGGCTCTGTTTGGCCATCAGTTTTCCACCTGGCTCTTTTTATTTTTCAGTAGAATGTCGGATGGGATGGTGCCAACAGGCCCATCCATGAAGCAAATTTTGTTCAGTTCATTAGGAAGCATCCAAAACTCACTGCATGTATGGGCAGCTTAAACTGGTTGTAAAGGCTGAAGGTTTTTTTACCTTCATGCATTCTTCCCCCACAGCCCCTCCCCCAATACTCATCAGAGCCCCCTCTCGATCCAGCGATGTGCATGAGAGCCTCGGCTGTCTTGGGACTCCCTTTCCTCATTGGCTGAGACAGCAGTGGGAGCCATTGACTGCCACTGCTGTCAATTGCAGCCAATGATGAGAGAGCAGCTCAATGTGTCTTATGGATGCATAGAGGTGGGCTTGGGAGCAAGCATGCACCAGTTCCCCCATAGCAAGTGGCTTGCTATTGGGGGCATTGGTCAAGGGGGAGGAGCCAGGAGCCACAGAGCTGGTAAGTATAACATGTTGATTTTTTTTAAAAGCTAAACATTTAATACCACTTTAAAGTGGTTGTAAACTCTCATAAAAAAAACCCACAAAACCTGCAAGACAAAGGCATAATGAGCTAGTATGCATCACATACTAGCCCCTTAGGAATACTTACCTTAGAATTAAGCTGTTGCACTCCAGGGGCATTAAACCGGATTGGGTAGTTATAGAGAGGCAGGCCATTCTTGGACATACCCCGGATTATTTAGCATGGTGTCATCCTAGACTCCGCCCCCCCCCAGTGATGGCCCCGACTTTATCTCCCTCCTTAAATATCCAAGACAGGGTAGTAAAACAAAATAAGATCTCCTCTTTTTGGAGGCCACTCTCACTTGTTTAATAACCCGATGTTTCCCCCTGGTGAAGATATTAGGGCTTTCAGCTGGTGGCTTAACAAAGGCCTATACAGGATTGGACACTTTGTTAGCCAAAGTGGGGTTTTGTCCGTTAAACATTGCACAGATAAACTAGAGATGCCCCCCTCAGAATGATTTAGACTCACTCAAATCTCACACTTCATTAACTCCTTGCAACTGGACAAGTCTAGAGACTTTTCAGTTACCCCCTACGAACACTGGTGTTCCCAGATACTGGACGTGAGAGGAGGGATATCACTGATTTACGAAGGTTTGGCAGAACCCATAGACAAGGCACCATATATGATCAAGTGGGAGAGGGATCTTGGACTGGACTGGGATCTGGAGGAATGGCACAAAACTTTTCGAAAAGGCCTCCAGAGCATAAATAATGTTACCTTGATGGAAGCTAACATCAAAATAATGAATAAAGATGGTATCTGGTTCCTGAAAGGTTGGCCAGAATGTTCCCTGGGACATCACCTCTCTGCTTCAGGAACTGTGGTCATATAGGCACTTTGTTACATATTTTCTGGGAATGTCCTAGGATTAGAAAATTTTGGAATGCTATTTTTAGACTAATGCGAACAATTACAAAGATTTACATTCCTCAGAACCCTTTGATAGGTCTACTTAATCAGAATGTCCCTGGAACATCTAAAGGCACTCAGACTCTGATGAGATTTATGTTAATAGGAGCTAAATTAACACTAGCTAAAAACTGGAAATCTCAAACTGTGTCTTACCAACAAGCTAAGCGGAAAATTTCGTGGCTGATGACGCAGGAGAAAATAGCATTCACTATTTCGGACAGACTGACTACTTTCAGGAACATTGGGAACCGTGGGCAGCCCACATAGGATACACCATTTAACCTTTTGTAATAGTGATTCCTGGGTTGGAGGAAGAACTTCCTGGGCACTTAGGTCACCTCAGTACACATTGGGAATAAGATTGGATTTTCCACCTTTTCTCACTCCCTCCTCTTCTCTTTCTTTCTATCTCCACTTCATTCACCCCCTGCTACTCTCTCTTCCGCTTTTTCCTTCTTTGTTTTTTTTTTATGAGTCCGAAATGTTTAATACTAGCTCTGGAGAAAGAAGCTCTAAAACACTTAAGGTGACCTATCTGAAGCAAGGTAATAGATCGACTCATAATGGAATTGATCTTAAGGAGTAGTGAGGAGGGTCTTCGGGGACGGGCAACCTGTGAGCACGAGGGCAGGTCACAGTGTGATCCCACGGGGGTGCTCTGTCCGCCATCACAGGACCCGTCTCGGAGACTCTCGTCTAAGTTTCCTTCTCCCTGATAGTATGTTAATATAATGATTACAACAGTTTATGTTTATTCTCAGGCTTTTGTACACCAGAGTTTTACCAGGCTTTTTTTTTTCTTGCTATTTATTGATTCATCATAAAGCATTTCTGTATGGCTTGTCTTCTTCCAATGATTACAAAATACCTACAGATTAATTTTTCTCTAGGTTACCTACAGACTAAGCATATATATCAGACAGAAGAAATGATGTTGAGATGTGTTAAGTCTTACATTCAATAAGTGTAACACCATTACTTTGTACATTTCTGAAAATGTTAATAAAAATGATTAAAAGTAGAATGAAGCTCCCATGGATTCGTTATTTGGATTCGGATCCACGCACTATTTCAAACTGACAACGGGTAAGCTGACGGCACCGGGGCGTTTTCATATGCCCTCTTCTTCATCCTCTTCGTCTTCTCCTTTTCTGTTCCCGATTCGTCTTCTTTCTTTCCTCATTCTTTCCCTCTTCTTCACATCTAAGCCGTTCGCAAGGGCGGTTTATTGGATATCACACAGTGGAACGGAACAATAGGGCTGACAGTAGTTAATGTTCCACACAATGTTAATGATTGTCAAAAGAGCTAATAACCAGGCTAGAAATAATAGTTAGTTACTGCATATATATATGTTTGTTTAATTAACCCAAGAACAATAGGATCCTATACAGAAAAGCTATAAGCGGATAGAAGCGCTGACAAGCGCGGATTAAGAAGGCTCCGGGTATGGACTTTGGGGTTGGAAGATAAATCTGAATGTTAATGTCGGACCATAAGATGTTCCAGTTTTATTGTTAATGGAGATGTATCTTACTTTGTCTTACCTGAACAAATAAAAACAGATTGAAACATAAAAGTAGAATGAAGCTGTTGCAGCAGTCCCTGCACACTGCTGTGACCGGCGACATGCTTCTTCCGGGTTCGCAGGATTTTTGACACCCTAGGTGAAACCTAATTTTGCTGCCCCATTGGCTCCACCCCTGACTCCACCCCCTTTGCCCTGCCCTTGCAACAGGAGTTGATGCTAAACAGCAGGGATATGCAATTAGCGGACCTCCAGCTGTTGCAAAACTACAAGTGCCATCATGCCTCTGGGTGTCATGCTTGTGGCTGTCAGTCTTGCTATGGCTCATGAGACTTGTAGTTCTGCAACATCTGGAGCTCCACTAATTGCATATCCCTGCTATACAGGAAGCATTGGCTCTGCTTCCTGTAGTGCTGGCTCCAGTGCTGCGCTGTGCCTCTAATTATACTACCGGTCGGACAGAGCAGCTGCCTGAGACTGAGTTAGTTACATGCTGCAGCCTGCAGGGCATGCAGACATAGAGGAAAACCAGCGGCCGTGCGCCCCTAGACAGCAGTGCGCCCTAGGTGGCTGCCTAGTGGTAGCACCGGCCCTGCCTGTAGGTTAAAGTGGTTGTACTGACTTTACAACCACTTTAAGTATTCAGTAGTGTATTCAGTCCTTTACAAAAGGACACACCTGTCAGTGCTTTGCGGTCTCGTGAATGCTTGGAAAAACAAAAGGTATTTACAATGTGATTTATTATAAACTGTATGTAGGAAAGATAAGAGCAGTGGGGAGGCAACTAGTAAAATCTGGGTGGTTGTATTGCTTTTCTCTCTTCTTTAAATATCCCGTATTTGCTTTGTACTCCAGTGTGATTTCTCCATCATTCACAGCTCTCTGCTTTCCAGTCTCTCTGCTCACTCTCTTTGTAATGTCACAATGATAAGGGCAGGCGTGTAAAGCAGATGGAAAGACACTGAAAATCTAATAGGTGTCGCTGCCTATATCAAAACACTTACAAATGGAATGCTCACCATGCTGAAGGAATAGATTGTGCAGAATTCCATGTGAGCAGGTCTCTTGCTGAATTTCATGCCTTATTTTCACATCACATTTCACACTCTGAAACGTGACAATGTGAGAATTAATTTTCCTCACTCATTATATATTATTACAGCGGGGGGGAAAGGGGGATCATTTTTCGTTGTTATTCATGCTATTGATGCGTAGACAGAGAAAGAGGTTATTATCCAATTTTCTTTTTCTTCTAGAAAATATCCAATATTTTTAGCAGGTGAATATGCAGAATTGCTGGATAACCCTAAAGTCAGACTGGGCTTCCATTCTTCTACATCTTCCCCCGAGCTGGCATCTCACACCTATGTTTGCTAGGATCTGTGTGGCACTTGCTGGGGGGTGTCTTGCAGGGAGAAGGTTAGCAGCCCCCTCCTCTTCCCTTGCTTGTCTGCATGCTCCCGGTGCATGCTAATCACTGCTGTTTCCTTGGTGACAGTGAGGAGAAGAGGAATGGCACTGTTGAGAAAGGGGTAGTGAGGCCTGACGTTGACCCTCTGTTGGCAGAGAAGCGCATGAATGGCATTGAGATCTGTTACCCATAGAGACAAGAACTGAAATACTAAACTTAGGAACTGACTGCTCTAAATGCAGAGTTGGATATATTAAGTTATACGCTATTCTTTCTCCCAGTGTACAGTGCCCTTTAATATAGCGAGACAACAATATGGCTACAATGTGAGAAATGCATGTAAAAAAAAAATAATATCTTTCAGAGCATATAAATAATAGCCCCCAAATAGATTTTCCAGTATATTTGGCATCATGCCTCATTGCATACAGTTGTCTTGTTACAATTTTACAATTTTGCTTTCAGATTTTGTTGAAAAGTTTTTATTTTATCTGAAGATGCCGCTAATAATAAACTACCTGTTGCAGATTGACAACATTAAGGCACTGCTTTGCAATTAGCAGCAGTGTTGTCACCCATGCAGGGCAAGCTAAGCCTGTTGTTGCTGGTAGAAGAAAAACAGAAAGTGATCCTCGATTTATTAACCACTTGCCAAACAAGCTTTTTCTGGCACTTTTTGTTTAAAATCAGTATTTTTTGCTAGAAAATTACTTAGAACCCCCAAACAATATACATTTTTATAGCAGAGACCCTAGGGAATAAAATGGCGATCATTGCAATTTTTATGTTGCACGGTATTTGCTTTTTTTTTTAAACGCAATTTTTGTTGGAAATTTTTTATTTTAATCAACGGACCACTTCAGCCCCGGAAGGATTTAACCGCCTTAATGACCAGAGCACTTTTTAAAATTTGGCACTGCACTGCTTTAGCTGGTAATTGCGCAGTCGTGCAATGCTGTAACCAAACAAAATTTGTGTCCTTTTTTCCCCACAAATAGAGCTTTCTTTTGGTGGTATTTGATCACCACTGCATTTTTTGGTTTTTGCAATATAAATGAAAAAAGACAAAAAATTTTGAAAAAAAAAATATTTTCTATTTTTTGTTATTAAAAAAATACAAGAAACTCAATTTTAGTCAGACATTTGCGCTAAAATGCATTCAGCATTCACATGTCTCGGGTAAAAAAAAAGTCAATAAGCGTATATTTATTGGTTTGCGCAAAAGTTAGAGTCTACAAACTAGGGTACATTTTCAGAAATTTACGCAGCTTTTAGTTTAAGACTGCCTATCTTATTTCCTGAGGTGCTATATTGGAAGGGCAGTACAACCCCCCCCCCCCCCCACGATGACCCCATTTTGGAAAGTAGACACCCCAAGAATTTGCTGAAAGCCATGTTGGGCCCATTGAATATTTTATTTTTTGTCATAATTGATTGAAAAATAAGAAAAAAATAAATAAATAAAAAATCACACAAAGTTGTCACTGACATGATATATTGCTCACACATGCCATGGGGTATATGTGGAATTACACCCCAAGATACATTCTGCTGCTTCTCCTGAGTACAGGGATACCCCATGCGTGAGACTTTTTGGAAGCCTAGCCGCGTGCAGAACCCCAAAAGCCAATCCCCGTCTTCAGGATATCTAAGGACATAAACTTTTGATTTCACTCCACACTACCCTATCATAGTTTTGGAGGCCACAAAATGCCAAGATAGCACAAAACACCCCCAAATGATGCCATTTTGGAAAGTAGACACCCAAAGCTATTTGCTGAGAGGCATGTTGAGTCCATGGAATATTTTATATTTTGCCACAAGTTTTGGGAAAATTACATTGTTTTCTTTTTTCCACAAAGTTGTTACTAAAAGATATACTGCTCAAACATGACATGGGTATATGTGAAATTACACCCCAAAATACATTCTGCTGCTTCTCCTACCACATGTGTGATACTTTTTGTCAGTCTAGCTGCTTACAGGACCGAAAACCAAACACCGCCTTCAGGCTTTCTAAAGGCGTAAATTTTTGATTTCACTTTTCACTACCTATCACAGTTTCGGAGGCCATGAAATGCCCAGATAGCACAAAACCCCTTCCAAATGACACCATTTTGGAAAGTAGACACCCCAAGCTATTTGCTGAGAGGCATTTTGAGTCCATGGAATATTTTTTTTTAACAATTTTTTTTTTTTAGCAAAGTTGTCACTAAATGATATATTGCTCAAACATGCCATGTGAACACCCCAAAATACATTCTGCTGCTTCTCCTGAGTACGAGGATACCACGTGTGAGACTTTTTGGCAGTCTAGTCACGTACAGGACCCCGAAAACCAAGCACCGCCTTCAGGCTTTATAAGGGCGTACATTTTTGATTTCACTCTCCACTACCTATCACAGTTTTGGAGGCCATGAAATGCCAAGATAGCACAACCCCCCCCCCCCCCCCAACACGATAGAACCGTAAAGTACCGGAGGTTTTGACACTATCCATCA
>BLSH010478649.1:589671-608008 GCA_018402905.1 Glandirana rugosa | reverse complement strand
AATGGGCCTACCGGGAGGACATTCACTGATCTTGTGAATTTTTGGTATGTGATAGAAATAGGGTATATGGTAGAAGGCACTATTGAAGAAAAGGTATTCCTGTTTTGTGAGGATGCCTAATTCTTTCGCCCTTGTGGTCAAGTTGCGAGCTTCGATGGTGTATTCCTCCGTGGAGTCTTTGCATAGCTTTTTGTATGTGGCTTTGTCATTAAGGAGTCTTTCAGCTTCTGCCAGATATTGGCTCTTATCCTGGATGACGATCCTCCTTTGTCAGCCGTTTTTATAATGATGTTGGAGTCATCCGTCAGTGCTTTTAATGCTGACTTCTCGGCTGGGGTGAGGTTAGAGGTGTATTTATTCTTATTGGGCGCCTGTGTTTTGCACATCTGGATTAGTTCGGTGTAGACTACTTGGTAGTAGGTCTGAATATATGGGCCTTTGCTTTGGGTAGGGTTAAAGACGGATTTGGGTCTGAACCCAGTATGTTTTATATGGGTGGTCTCCGGGGGGTCCAGGTAATGAACGGGGGGCTCCCAGTGATCATCCAAGTACAATTCTTCCAGTGTTTGTAAGGCTTCTAGTTCCAGACTGTTGAATGAAGGTTCTTCCAGTGATTTTGGTGCTTCTAGTTCCAGATTTTTGAATGATGGTTCTATGGATGATGTGGGGGAGGAGGGGAGATCTGGTGATGGATGTTTTATGGATTTTATTTCGAAATGTCTCTTGAGCGTTAGGGTACGGATGAAAGCATTCAAGTCTTTGAACATGGTAAATGGGTTGGGAGAGTTGGTTGGTGCAAAGTTGAGTCCCTTTTGGAGTAGTGTCCTTTCTGCTATGGTTAATGTATGTGATGAGAGATTGAAGATTTTAATGGTGCCCTTTGTTTCACTCTCTTTGGACTTAATTTTTGATTCTTCTTCCCCCTTGCTTCCCTCTGTACTTAATTTTCTTTTTTTGTAGAGCCCAGGTGGCAAGGGGGGATACTCTAAAAAAGAGGAAGGGTCTGTCGATGTCCTTGAGATCTGGTTTCCATCATCTGGAGACGTCTGTGGGTGGGTGCCTTTGGTGGTTGATGCTGTGGTAGTAGGAGCATGAGGGGAGGGATGTGGGGGGGGGGGGGGTTCGCTTGTACAGAGGGATTGCTGTCTGTGTTCAACCGTTCTGTACTGGTGGGTACATTGCCGGTGGATTTTTGATTGGTTTCTGTGGGTGCAGCTTTTTCGTGTCTTTCCCTTGTATCAGATGGTGTTGGTATCTCCTCTGTTCTGATATTATGTTGGTCAGGCTTGGTTTTGATGGTGCTGGGCCCCATGGGGGTTTTTGTGGAGGGCTTAGGCCACCTGGGAGTAGGCTCGGTGCGTTTGGGAGGTTTTTGTGCCGTGCCCTGTCCCTGGCGGTGGTCACACTGGGTTGTTCTGGTGTGGTTATGTTGAGTTTTGGTACTGGGGGTGCGGGGTCCTGTTGGATGAGGCTTCCTGCGAGTGGTCCAGGTGTCCAGTCTCTGAGTGTTGTATGAGGTGTCCGGGGGCCTGGTTCTAGGCTTTTTCCAATTGAACACCCTGTGGAAATTGTAGTCATCTACATCCCTTCTCACTTTCCCCATTTTGGTGCTTATAGTGGTGTCTTCTTTTTTCTTATTTCGATTCTGTAGTATTTGGAGCCATTTTGTGGGTAGATGGTTGGTGAGTGTGTTCAGGGTGGAGATATGTTCTTTTAAGACTTGGATAGCTTGTTGATACTTTTGGTCTCTTTGTTTAATGATAAGGCGCATCCACTTCTGGGTGCAAAATTCGGCTAGCTGTGACCATTCGGTGGATAGTTCAGGAGACAAGAAGGGGCATGTTTTAAGGATTCTGAGACCTCTGGGTGTAATTTGGTGCGTGAGGTACTCAAGCATGAAAAACTTATCCCACCAGTGGTGGTTGATGGAGTCTATAGTGTGCTCTATTTTTCTAAAAATGCTTGTGCACCTAGTGGTGAGATCAGGGGATAACAGTACATTTGTAGTGAAGAAACCAGCTGGGAATAATTTGTATAGTTCATCTAGAATCTCATATTTGATTACTTCTATATTATGAAGGAATTCCATGATAGTGTGGCAGCTGTCACTGGTTCAGTGGATGTTGTGGAAATGCATAGGGGAAAGTATAAGCACAGCTGAACAGAACAGGGTAACTCACAAATTCAGTAATATGGTATTGAGCAATAAACCAGTGCAATCAGATACTTATACTTGACAATAGGCCGAGTATCATATAGTAATCACAGATAAAACATCAGGTTTTAAGACAACAATTAAAACTTCTACAAGTAGTGGATCATAAAGGAGAGACTGGAGAGATTGTCATATATTAGAACACATGCGGCTGCAAGAATCGGTTGAGGTAGTATTGACATAAAACAGTGTATTTGCAGCGCAATCCTGAGGTCGTGGGTGGGCTCAGCCTGAGTGACTGAGACCGGAGAGTGCAGAGTCCACCCAGAGGGTGATAGAAGTCATTGGTAACAATAAGAACCGTTGCTTGTAACACAGTCTCTGTGGCACTGTTTTGGCTGCACCTTTGAGAAGTAACCGAGCTTCCATGGTAGACAGGAAGAGAAGAAAAAGTGCGCCTCTAAGTGCAATAGTTTAGTAAAAACAGCGTTTATTAAAACAAATAAAAACTACTCACAATGAGTAATAATAAGTCAAAATATGTTTAACATGTTTAATATGTACAAATGGCAAGAGGTGTCCATTATCACATCCCTTCCATATACCCTCCCCCAATTCCCTTGCCCCTCACCTCCCCCTTCCCACTCCTTGGAGTTCTTCTCCATCCCGCCCCTTCCCCCCCCCCTCTCCCCCCCACCTGGTTTTCCCCCCCTACCCCCCCCCCCCCTGTAATGCCACCAACCTAGTATTGCTGTTTTCAATTATTTTTACTGTTTTCAACTATTGCTGTTGTCAACTATAGTTTGCAACTATTATCTTACACCCACCCATTCTATGTATAAGCAACTGTTCATGTGAAAAGTATTTGGTTAACCATTTGCACTCAGGGCAAGCCAGCGGCCCATCCGCTCTATTCGGGACTTTGCTATATCCATTACCAGCCTAATTCATGCCTGCATAGGGTTAAATCACTCATGAGTAGGCGTGGCTCCAGACTACACTCCCCCCATTTCTTGCCCATAAATTCTCCCAGTTCAATCATGGCAACCACGAACGAACGCATCTTCCACCAGTGGCGTGAAGGAGGAGACGCCGGGAGCCACCGACGCTTCCTTCCCACAACACCACCACCAGGCAGCCCCATCCCCATCCCAGGAGTTCATCCCTCAGGACTTCCACATAGCCAGCAGTGGCTCACTACTGCAACGCTCCCCAAAACACTACCATTGTGAGTAGTTTTTATTTGTTTTAATAAACGCTGTTTTTACTAAACTATTGCACTTAGAGGCGCACTTTTTCTTCTCTTCCTTGCTGCAGAGGTTGAAGGGGTGAGGGGTCAGCCTGTCAGTGCTCAGACCATATGCCGCACACTGCATCAAATTGGTCTGCATGGCTGTTGTCCCAGGAGGAAGACTTTTCTAAAGATGTTGCACAAGAAAGCCTGCTGAAGGCAAGCAGACTAAGGACATGGATTACTGGAACCATGTCCTGTGGTCTGATGAGACCAAGATAAATGTATTTGGTTCAGATGGTGTCAAGCGTGTGTGGTGGCAACTAGGTGAGGAGTACAAAGACAAGTGTGTCTTGCCTACAGTCAAGCATGGTGGTGGGAGTGTCATGGTCTGTGGCTGCATGAGTGCTGCTGGCACTGAGGAACTACAGTTCATTGAGGGAACCATGAATGCCAACATGTACTTTGACATACTGAAGCAGAGCATGATCCCCTCCCTTCGGAGACTCTGCCGCAGTGCAGGTTTCCAATATGATAACAACCCCAAACACGCATTCAAGGTGACCGCTGCCTTGCTAAGGAAGCTGAGGGTAAAGGTGATGGACTGGCCAAGCATGTCTCCAAACCTAAACCCTATTGAGCATCTGTGGGACATCCTCAAACGGAAGGTGGAGGAGCGCAAGGCCTCTAACATCTACCAGCTCCATGATGTCATCATGGAGGAGTGGAAGAGGACCCCAGTAGCAACCTGTGAAGTTCTGGTGAACTCCATGCCCAAGAGGGTTAGGGCAGTGCTGGAAAATAATGGTGGCCACACAAAATATTGAAACTTTGGTCCCAATTTGGACATTTTCACTTAGGAGTGTACTCACTTTTGTTGCCAGCGGTTTAGATATTAATGGCTGTGTGTTGAGTTATTTTGAGGGGACAGCAAATTTACAGTTATTCAAGCTGTACACTCACGACTTCACATTGTAGCAAAGTGTCATTTCTTCAGTGTTGTCACATGAAAAGATATAATAAAATATTTACAAAAATGTGAGGGGTGTACTCACTTTTGTGAGATACTGTACGTGTGCTGTGTTTTGTAAGTCACGGTGATCTATTAATACTGCACTTGGGTGGGCTGGGCGGAGGGGCTAAACACAATTGCTAGCAGGTATCTGGGCTGATCCTGTTAACGCAGTGTTTTTGAGAACACTAAACTACTGGGGACGCTAATATAGTTCTGATCAGCAGGTAAGCTGCTCGGACCGCTTTCATGAGAAAGCCAGCCACCGGCTGCAAAAAACGATACCCGGGTTATGGCTGATATCTTCAGCCATAATCCCGGTAAACCACTTCCAAACCACAACATACAGTATATATACGTATTGTGGTTGGCAAGTGGTTTAAATAGTTATTTGAATGAGTAAGCACATAATTAATAACCTCAAATATATTTTTCAATATATTTGGCATCATGCCTTATTTTATAGTGCTAATCATTTTTAGATATTCTGTTGCAAAATTATTTACCTGCAGATGGCTATTGCCTTGCAATTAGCAGCAGTGTTGTCACCCATGCCGGACCAATTTCTTCAGATGGACACTGGGCTGCCACACAAATAGAACTGCTGTTGCTGGTAGAAGAAAAACAGAGAACTGATTGAAAATTTCTAATTCTGCAGTTGAATTTTGATAAAATCTGATAAGATCCTTTCGGCTATATAGACAACTTAAAACAGAACTCCAGGTAAAAAAATAGATTGTAAGCTCTCATGGACATATCCCACTGAGACTACGTCATCATGGAGCTTGGGGTCAAAGTACTACTGCACATTAACAGCGCTCACATTTTATCATCACGTGAGCATCATTTAGTGCAACAGTAAAGCTGGATACACATTATACAATTTTTGTTGTTAAATTTTCTTTAGATTTACCTTCAACAATGTAGTGCAAGGGCCTGCCTGATTGCATACAATTTGAAAGTGATTAGGCTTGACTTCATATTATATAGTTTTGGCAAAATCTAGGAAAGTTGTACAAGAAAATTGTACAAAAATTGTATATTGTGTAGCCAGGAATATCGCTAATTACCCACATTATTTTTGAGATGGGTTTCCGCCAGGGAGATACTGATGCAGTCTCAGCTTTATGACATGAAGAGATTCTCTCCCTACCCAAATACCCTGAACACTAAACCAATCAATCGTGATCTGGAATTTACCGCCACCCCACTCATCACCAATTAGGTGACAACCCATGTTTCCCAATATTACAGCCCCGGGGCGATGCGCAGATAGGGTGCCATTTTTTCTTAAAATCCAGAGTATAAATGTCATTGTTCCCAAAAAAATGTCCAAAATGTCTGACATGTCCGCTGCAATATCACAGTCCCGATAAAAATCGCAGATTGTCGCCATTACTAGTAAAAAAAACCCGTAAAAACGCCAGAAATGAATTTACCAAAAATATGAGGAAGAATATATATATCGGTCAAAGCCAAGTAAGAAATATTGTTTTTTTTTGCAAAATTGTCGCTTTTTTTTGTTTATAGCGGTGATCAGAAATGACGCAGAGGTCGATAAAATACCACCAAAAGAAAGCTCTATTTGTGGGAAAAAAAGGACGCAAATTTCGCTTGGGTATAACATCTCACGACTGCGCAATTGTCAGTTAAAGCGACGCAGTGCTGAATCGCAAAAAATGCTCTGGTCCTAACGTGGGAAATCCTTCGGGGCTGCAGTGGCTAATAAGCAAATGTAGCACCCCCATAGTGATAGGTGCCTTTTGTAGGGAGTGTTTGCTAGGAGAGGCAAAAGTAAGCGCAAGCCTGAATGTTTTGATCTGAGCTGGGGAGTTTCCTCCCCCTTGAGCAGAGAAGGTTCTGGAGAGGGGGATGGATGAGGAGGTGTCACTTCCTGATGTATGACAAGGGGCCCTGACCAATCTACACTCTGGATTGGCAGGGGGCAGGCCTCCTTAAATACAGCAGTCTACTAACAGGGGGAAGGAGAGTGCCGGGTGGAAGTGTGGAAGATGTAGCAGAGGTGCCGTGGAGGCCTCTACCCGGGAGGGAGCTCTCAGTCTGTGGGGGGTGACCTTGAGGCCTGGAGGCTCGGGTGCAGCCAGGAGTGGAGTGGATTCCTGGAGCAGCACAAGGGAGTAGGAGAACAGCAGAGGTGCTACTGAGAACACTTTAAAGTATCCACTGGAGTCGGTGAGTGACAGACACTGGGAGCTGGAAGAGAAAAGCTGCAGCAGGCTGGGAGAGGAATAGTGGACAGTCTGTGGAAGCCTTGGGAGCCAGTCAGGGGAAGGAGTGTCACTGTGAAGAAAGCAGGTCGGTGGGATGGGCTGGGAATTGTAGTCCATCAAAGGCCTGACTAGCACCAATGTACTAAGCTACACTTTGAGGGGTCCAAGACCCTGCTGCAACAGGTGGTCCGGAGGCCCTGCTGACAGTTTGCAGGCCTCACCATGTGCTAGCTGCAGTGAAGAGAAAGGAGTTATGTGAGCTTGATAAATTTCCCTTCTGGTCAGGAAACTTACTGGTGGGCTAGAGAGAAGAGAAGGAGCAATAATCTGCAAGTGATTTGCTGGAGAGAAGTGAAGGAGCAATAGTCTGCAGAAGAGATGTGCTGGAGGAAGTAAAGTGTATATACGGTCGTGTATATAGGAAGTACTGTAACCAATTCTTTGGGCGTCCCACAGTCACCCCTTTTCCCCATCCAGTTTAAATCCCCTAAATAAAACAAAACAAAAAAAAAAGAGTCGGCCTGTTCAGTGACTTCGGATGTGTGAGATATGGTGGAATTGAGGGCTCTCAATCCCACCATATCATACATTCTGTGAATAATTATTTTTTCAATAAACTGACACATTTGAAGGCTTCATAAATACAAGCTACCTGACATAGCAAAAAATAATTAGTTAAGGGGTTTAGAAGTTACTACAAGATAAAATGAAGGGTGATGGGTTCATATAATTCAAATTTCATTGCACATTAAATCTGCATTAGTGCAGGGATGAGCCTAAGCACTGTTTTGTGTAATCTAGAACTCCTGAAAAAAGTTTTGACAGTGGGGATGAATGCTGAAAATGGACCACATAAAACTAGAGTTGTGCTTCCCAATGAGGGTTATATCACGAAGGTCAAATTCCTGTTTCCTATGGGAGGCAGTGCTATTTTTTTGCCCCAATTTTCCTAAATAAGGTCTTGATTGTTGGTGGCTCTCACATGTATACAAGTGATTTTCTCATAGCAACCAGTTCTCTTTATTTTTTACTGAATACATAAAAGAGTGAAGCTGGTTGACTGGGCCACAAATGGAATTTTAGACATATTTATGCATTAAGACAATTGATTTTTTCTAACACTCAGTGTCAGTTCTAGGAACACGAGAATTCATGGACATATACAACCATTTGCATACAAATAGTTTGTGAATTTTAGACTGCTGCTTCTGTACTGTGCAAAGTGGAAAAAGGCAAATTTGCAACTATGGGTTGCCTAAAAACTTTATCATTCACATATGCCCATACTCATCTTTTTAGGGAGGGCAAAAAAGGGGTATGCCTGTATATAGAAAAAGACATACAAACAAATGTGAGAGATGACATAACTAGTGGATCTGGGAAGAAAGTTGAAGCCTTATGGGTAGAGCTACAAAGGGAAGATACCAGGGGGAAAGTAATACTGGGAATATGCTATAGGCCCCCTAATCAGAGGGAGGAGGGGGAGGCGGACCTCCTATCTCAATTTGGAATAGCGGCTAGGATGGGAAGTGTCATTATAATGGGGAACTTTAATTATCCAGATATTGACTGGGAGGAAGGTACTGCACATTCAGCTAAGGCTCGCAATTTCCTAAATGGCTTGCAGGACAATTTCATGGGTCAGATGGTAAATGCACCAACAATAGAAAAGGCATTATTAGACCTTCTGATTACTAACAACGCAGACCTGATCACAGGCGTGGAAGTAAGGGGCAATCTAGGAAATAGCGATTACAGGTCAATTAGTTTCAGTATAAATTACACAAACAGGAAACATAAGGGGAATACAAAGACACTGAATTTTAAGAGAGCCAACTTCCATAAACAACGCTCCTTGCTGGAAGATGTCAGCTGCGATAAAATTTTAGGAACAATGAATGTGGAGGAAAAATGGGAGTGCTTCAAGAACATACTAAACAAAGGTATTAGCCAGTGTATCCCAATGGGAAATAAATTTAAAATAGCTAATCAAAGACCAGGATGGCTTAACTCCGACGTAAAGCCACACATTAAAGCAAAGGAGAAGGCCTTCAAAAAATACAAGGCTGAGGGGTCTCTGTCAGATTTTCATATTTATAAAACATGCAATAAGGAATGCAAAGGTGCAATCAGAGCAGCTAAGGTAGAACATGAAAGACACATAGCTGAGGAGAGTAAAAAGAATACCAAAAAAATCTTTAAGTATATAAACAGTAAGAGAGGGAGGCCAGATCATATTGACCCCATAAAGAATGATGAAGGTAATTTGGATACAAAGGATGGAGAAATGGCAAAGGCGTTAAACACATTTTTCTCCTCAGTATTCACAAAGGAAACGAGGGGCTTAATTATTCAGAACTACAAAGCTGGTCCTCAAGGCACGTTACAGGAAGCACCCTCATGGCTAACTGAGGATAAAATCAGGAATAGGCTTGAAAAAATGAACACTAATAAGTCACCGGGACCAGGTGCCTTAAGGAGCTTAGCCAAGTTATTGCTAGACCTTTGTACCTAATCTTTAAGAGCAGTTTTCTGACCGGTACAATACCAGCTGATTGGAGGAAAGCCAATGTAGTACCAATATATAAAAAAGGACCAAGATATATCCCTGGGAACTACAGTCTAGTTAGCTTAACATCAATAATTTGCAAGCTCTTGGAGGGAATAATAAGAGATTATATACAAGATTATTGTAATGAGAACAGTATCATTAGCGGTAATCAACATGGTTTCATGAAGGATCGTTCTTGCCAAACCAATCTATTAAGCTTCTATGAGGAAGTGAGCTGCCATCTAGATAAGGGAAGGCCTGTAGACGTGGTGTAACGTGTACTGTACAAGCTATGGTCCCTCAACATGGATCAAAGGGTGAGCACCTGGATTGAAAAATGGCTACAGGGGCGAGTCCAGAGGGTGGTGATAAATGGGGAGTACTCAGAATGGTCTGGAGTAGAAAGTAGAAAGTGGGGTTCCCCAAGCTTCCGTCCTGGGACCAATCCTATTCAATTTATTCATAAAAAATTTGGAGGACAGGGTGACCAGCTCAATCTCAATATTTGCGGATGATACCAAACTAAGCAGAGCAATAAATTCTCCACAGGATGTGGAAACCTTGCAAGAAGATCTTAATAAATTAATGGGGTGGGCAGACAAGTGGCAAATGAGATTTAACGTAGAAAAATGTAAGAGAATGCATTTGGGTACCAAGAACGTGAACTCAAACTACACACTAGGGGGAGAGCCTCTGGGGGAATCTAGGATGGAAAAAGACCTAGGGGTCCTAGTAGTGAACAGGCTCAGCAGTGGCATGCAATGCCAAGCTGCTGCAAGCAAAGCTAACAAAGTGTTGGCATCAAAAAAGGGATCGACTCCAGGGATAAATCAATAATTCTCCCACTATGCAAGTCTCTGGTGAGGCCGCACCTGGAATATGCCGTGCAGTTCTGGGCACCAGTCCTCAGGAAGGATGTCCTGGTATTGGAAAGGGTTCAGAGAAGGGTGACAGAGCTAATTAAGGGATTGGAGGACCTTAGTTATGAGGAAAGATTGCAAGCATTGAACTTATTCTCTCTGGAGAAGAGACGCTTGAGAGGGGATATGATTTCAATGTACAAATACTGTACTGGCGACCCCACAATAGGGACAAAGCTATGCCACGCAAGGGAGTACACAAAGACACATGGCCACTCACTAAAAATAGAAGAAAAGCGGTTTAACCTTAAAATGCGTAGAGGTTTCTTTACCGTAAGAGCCGTGAGGATTTGGAATTCTCTTCCACAATCAGTAGTCTCTGCTGGGAGTATAGACAATTTCAAAAAACTACTAGATGCACACCTAAGGCACCACAACACTAAGGGATATACAATGTAATACTGACATAAAAAACACACACATAGGTTGGACTTGATGGACTTGTGTCTTTTTCAACCTCACTGACTATGTAACTATGTAACTATGTATAAGGTGAACCATAACTACCAGCCACTCCTAAGGGAGCACATGGCTACACAAAGATTTTGCTGTTTTACTGTTTCAAAAGAATAAAATTACCTTTTATGCTCAAGCTATATCTAATTAGTGCCCTTTGTTACCAGGAGTAACCCCCTTCTTTCCCTCTGTGACTATCACAGGGATACCTTTTTCTGCAATAGTTATTTAGGTTACGGTGACAACATAAATATAGGTGAGTGGCTCATTAGCTTTTCTTCATTTCAGAGTGGACCTTTATTTTCCATTGGTGTATATGATAGTGTGTGGCACTGGCCACCGCTGCTGTTAAAGGTAAAGAGGAAAGACCTATGACATCATTGGACCTGCAGAAGACCTTGCAAAAATGCAACGTATGTATTGTGTCAGATGAGGCTCTGTCACTGTGAAAATGTAGGAGAAAATTACATAGGATTTGCAGTAATGTGAAGTTCCAGACTATCTATCATTTCTGAGCAGTGAAAGTTGTGTTTTTGTTTTTCTCTGGATTTTGTAGTCCCATATCAGGGCCTGGAGCTTTAAATTTCCAAAGTGTACTGAACCTTATTATCTGTGTTCGGATTTTACCAGGTGCCTGCAGCTTGTGTGAGTACACAGGTGTGTACAGTCATTATATACTCAAGCCTGAGGATAGCTCAAAGCTCCCAGTTTGGAGACAGCTCCCATACTGGAGACAGACGGGCTTGTCCCCAGGGTCAGATGAGCTCCTAATAGGGTTTCAAGAGATCCCCTATCCAGAGGCCAGGAGTGAGCCATGCAGCAGGGGCCTTGACTAAAGGCTAGGAGAGCTAAGTGAACAAGAAGGGCAGGGCAACATAGTCAGAGGGATTGGTAAGAAGAGCAGCTGTGCTGCTAACAAGGTAGCCAGGTGGCTCGGTATTTTCAGATAACTGTTCATGTTGATGGGGAAAAACCCCTATGTGGGCAACTAATGTTTATGTGAACTTTCCATTTTGTTTAATAAAAGTACAACTCTCTCTCTAAATAAAAATTTTACAGTGGTGCCACAATCCTTGTTCGGGGGGGCTGTGCATTGGGGAGGGGGGGTGAAGACCATGCCTTATTCATTTATCATCACTGGAATTGGTAGATGTTGGGTGACTTGCATCCATCAATGGGCTACAGTTAGGGGTAGCAATCAGTTGGATGAGGTATCGCTTCCCCAGTTCATGGTAAGTTTCTGGTGGAAAGGCTCTGCTTCTCCCCTTCACCCTCCATAGCATTAGAGTTTATATACACAGCCATGCTTGAGGATGGTCAGTAAATACCTGTACCCTTAACCAACCTGTGAAATGTACGAATACCCATAGATAAGCTTTGCACACGTCCAGTGAGTGTGAGTAAAAGTTAAAAAGTTAGAAACGAGTGGCTTTATTTTTCTAAATGAGAATCATGAAATAAGCCCATACTTCACACTCTAATCTTCCTTAGCAAGATTATACTGTAAGAGGAAAGAGGTGGAGGGAGGGGAAATCTTTTAATCTCCATCTCTTTGATCTCAGAGCGCTGGAGGAGCATATTCATTACTCTAAACAGGACACATCTCCTGGGACCTCACAGGCCCCAAAGACACAATTAGAGGATAAACTTAAAATGAACACATCAATGTAAGAAGCCTGGTGAGAGAAAAACTTAATGCTGGAGAAAAGTTTGGTGACCACCAGTATATGTACATTAATACAGTATCTATCTATCTATCTATCTATCTATCTATCTATCTATCTATCTATCTATCTATCTATCTATCTATCTATCTACTGTACCTATCTATCTATCCGCAGTTTATTTATTCATCTATTGACACTAAAAGGGTGCTGTTGTGAAATGATGGATGGCAATTTGATGACAATCATAAGTCCCAATCCAAGACACTGTATCTTCAGCACACCACATGCAATCAAAATATGGGCACTTTTAATACATCTAAAAGAATTACATTTTGAGGACCACATCCTCCGGCAGGAGTCACTGCTGCCTGAGGAAGAGGGTCTTCATGCCCTCAAAATCTCTTTTTTGGTGACAGTAAAAGTGTCCTTTTTTTTTTTTTTTTTGAACGTGGTTTGTTGAGAATATCTTGGATTGAAACTCTAAAGCTGGCCATGCACGGTACAAATTTCTTGCAGGAAAGAGATTCGCTCTATTCCCCCAGCAACACAGACAGAGCTGATAGGGGAATCCCTCCTGTCGAGTCGTATTCTTCTGGTGGGGGGCGGGGGATGCCGTCTCATCCGGAAGAAGACTGATGAAGAAGTGATTATTGCTAGTGGCTGTAACAGCCGCTAGCGATAATTGCATCTAAGATCCGGCAGGCTGGTTGTGCCATCAATAAACTTGGTATATTCAGCCTGCCCATACATGGTTCGAATCTCAGTTGCTTCCTGCTCAATCGTTTATGACCGGCCTTACTTAAGGCCTGGCTAAGGAAGTACCAAACTCTATTTTAAAGCATATTTGAGTTGTCTGCCAACAACCCTTATGACGTGAGAACTGAGGAAAATATATCAAAACTGGAACAGCCAGAATCTTGAACAGTCACTCACGGCAACCAATCAGCCTCTAACTTTCATTTTCAAAGCTTTAGTAATCAAGCAGAAGATGGACGCTGATTCTGACTTGCACCAATTAGAAAAAGGTTCCTGCACCATTTTTGTCAATTTCACATGTGACTTGCATTGACATCTGTGCATGAAATCGCGGCTTTGAAATCGCGCTGAAGTAGCGAAATTTCAAAAGCCGCATTCGGTGTGAACTGGGGCTAAATTCATTTTTAATATTCAAAGCAAACTCACCCATCCATCCTTGTCTCTACACTTTATTTTGCTAAGAAATGCTGTGAAAAACACCCCCTAGCATTTCTGGCCGTGGCCATCTTGAGTAAGGGCAGATGACTAATGTAGCATTTATTTCCTGGAATCCATCTACCCTTAGCTCAGACATGCAGGCAGGAGGGTGGCTTAGCCCCCCTCCCCTCCTGAAGACCCCTGGGATATATGACATCATTTGCCTAGACCTGGAAACCAGGAGGCAACTGAAAATATGTAAAAAAAAAAAAAAAGTTTAAAACAAGTAAATATGATATATTTTTCTGTCTATTTACTAATGATAGCAGCATAAGGATAAAAATAGTCAATGCTGATTGAGAGAGTGAAGTTCTGCTTTAAATTAAATTGTTATGTCATTCAGGATGATATAATTTTCCCAGGAGATTTACCCTATCTAAACATGTTTTTATATGTTATTATCAGTTTAGAGCTCAAAATACTTTCAGATATATTAACAATTATGGCTCACTGCTTATAAATCTACAACACAGGATTTCTCTGTCTTTATTCCCTAATGATTTAAAAAGCATACAGTCCTCCTGACAGCCAGAGGCAATTTGGTATTTTGCCTAGACTTTAGGTCACATGAGAGAGAACAGAGTTTCTTTATTTTAAAATCATTGCAAATGAAACCTAGTTTTTTTGTTCAAAATGATAATGTGATTTGATATTGCTGAAAATTGCCCTGGTTCAGTGCTTGTTTTAATTACTGGCCTACTGTAAAGCAGCCCATAGATGATATTGATATAGAAAACTGACTCAATTTCCCCATACACACACTCTATGTGGATGGGTGAATCCTCCCCTCTGAGTTATTGTATTCTGCTAGTGGGGAGACTTCCCTGCCATCAGAATACACTGATCAGAATTGCAAGCTATAGCCTGCAGCACTGATCGAGTGGGGAGAATCTGACAGGGAGGGCTGTACAGTCAATCGGTAGATCTACTTCTGTACAACCACAGTGCCTATACATGGATGGACATTCATCCGGTCCCTTCTGACTTTCAATCAATGTATGGCCGGTTTAATTCTCACGGTATAATGGGTAGCACAGACAATCCTGATTCCTGAGTTAAGTGAAAATACACCAAACTGTTACTGTAATAAGATATAATACATAGGTTATTGTAAACAGATTTCACTTTATTGCTTTCAGAGAAAAGATGAATTCTCAGTATACATCCCACACCCGCACAAACCAAAGTAATACGTTTAAAAAATATTACGTGTAAAGAATGTGTAGAAAGGATAAAAAAATATAGATAATAAATATATAAGTAATAAAAAATGTGTATATTGAGAGACTAATGGTTAAGTCTGTGGGATGAAACAATCAGGCTGAATTATAAAACGTGTTCTTACAACCCCATAACAACAAAATATGCATAAAAAAAATAATGTCCATAAAAAATGTAAGTACTTAGTGCAAATACATCCAAAAATGTAAAACCAAAAAAGTGAAAATGTGACAACAAAGAAGGAATCGTGCTCTTCCTCTCCACCAAGGTTTTGGTGTGCAACCAGAAATTGGTGACCCCCTATTACAGGAAGTCATACAGCACCTCATTTGTCCCCAACTGGAAGGTTCTCACATCAGGCTCTGGAATCCGGCCCTAATGTCATCCAAAACTGAAATGGGATCCTGCACACATGGATAAGTGAACACCAGGATGCACTTAAATGGAGCTGCTGCGCCTGTAAAATACTCTGCATATGGCTCAATCACATGTAGAGAAGGAAAAAGGAGCCTCTCATAGTATAGTATGTAAAAAGGATTAAAATTGCACTTACATCAAGTGAAATAGCTTAGATAGACATTAAAATGAAAGTGAAAACGCAGATTTGTGTTCCACCTGCGCTCCAAATAGCAGAAGTGACATGTACCAGAAGTCTCACCCACTTCTATGACTTCCGGGACACGTAACTTCCATTATTTGGAGTGCAGGTGTAATGCAAATCGGCGGTTTTCATTTTCTTTTTTTTTTTTTTTTTTTTTTTTCATTTTAATGCCTGAGCTATTTCACTTGATGACAGTACAATTGTAATCCTTTTTACTCATTAAATTTAACATAATACACTATGGGGTTGATTTACTAAGAAAACCAGGAAGTAATGCTCGCTCTAAATTGAATAGCACCCAATTAATCCAATTAAGGTTGATTATTGTCCTTGCCCATGGAAAACATATGACATGATTTGCAATGGTGGTGGAACCCTCCTACACATAAATACTACATTTAGACATCATTTATGTAAGGGCCTGAGTCAGGAGTTATGTTTAACAACATAGGGAGAACAGACAACTTCTCTATATGAAGTGGCATGTTTGGGATTCGAACCATCGACCCCAGTGCTGTTAGGCAAAAGTGCTAACCCTTTAGCCACTGTGCTGCCACATGAATGGAGGCTGCATCTCTGTGGTATGAAACAGTCCTAAATCCAAGGGGGTGCAATAAGTTAATCAATGCAGATGTACTGTGGAAGGCCAAAGAGCCATTGAACAACCTGTTTCTGGTATATGCCATCTGTTTTGAAGGCTGGTTATGGCTGATTACTGTCAGCATGCTGAGAGAAAAACAGCTGTAATTTTGTGGGTTTTTACTTGGTAAGAGGCTGCACTTAGTGCTAGTGGGGAAATGTTAAGGCTGATTATTGTCCTTGCCCATGGTAAACATATGGCATGGTTTGCAATGGTGGTGGAACCCTCCTACACATAGATACTGCATTTCTTTGGACATATAGGTGGTGGAATGACATCAGTCAGGAGTTATGCTTCTTGATTTATTCTGTGATATTTGGTGGTTCTTGGTGTGTGAGTGTAGAATAGTGATGTTACCCTCTAAATTTTGAGAATTCAGTTTTTTATTCTGATGTTGGTACGCATATCACATATTTTGGGGTCAAATTATGATCATTTGGAAATACTAAACAACACACAAAATTGTGACTCATTTAAAATTTTCATCAGCAATGGTATATTGTTTGTGGTTTGTGAAGACACCTGTGGGAGTTTCGGTAAAGATTTTTGTGAGATGGACAGCAACAAATGAGAGAGACAGAAAAAAAAATATTTTACCAAAACATGAAAACATTACACATTACTAGCATTCTGAAAATCAAAAAAGACGAAGAAGAAGGAACATTGTTGCAAGGACAATTTGAGAGAAATAAACAGTTCACCTCAACACTAAAATTTATTTTTTGGGGAAGTAACAATTGTACCATTATAATCAATGGTTGAAACTTGCATTGGGGTATATAACTCTCATTTTCACTCTCAAAAATGCATTTTAGCCAAGCACTAATTTGCAAATTTACTATAGTGCCCTGTAAAAAAGAGTATTTTGCAAGTCTGAGCATGCTCAGTTGTGGTGGTACATAGTTGTCGGGGGAATTTATCTCTTGTCAGACTTTCAAAGATATTTCAGTTTATAAATCACTTTTTAAGCAGTTTAAAAGCAGATTATCTTTAAACAATATGCCACCACATATTTAAGTACCATTTAGGCAATCATATCATGCTCTAAACATTATTTCCATGTGCAATTCTCCTGGTTCTAGCAAGAGTAATGGTTTGAATGGTATCTGTTGTCTGGGAGCTATAGTGAATCTGATTTTGGGAGTATTTTCCCCAGGGCTATAGTGAATTCCATTCGGCGCAATTTGGCTATGTTGAGCGTATTTATTCTCGGGATCGCATATTCGCGCTACAGCACTCTGCCTCGGAAGCGCAGAGTGCTGGCACTTTTAACCCCGTTTTAACCCCTTGTGGGGGGGTTAAAAGCGCACCGCTCCCGCAGCTCCACTATAACAACGGTAAATGCCCACTGAAACTAGCGGGGATTTACCGCTAACGCCCCACCGCCCCCAATGTGAAAGTGCCATTAGATCTTAAGTATGCATGTTTGGAAATTAAATGTTGACACGCTGTCATTAGACGTGACACCAGCAGAGCTTATCAAGTAAATGCAGTCACAGTGTGCAGAATTTATATTCCTAGAGTGAACAGATTCAGCATTATGATTGGTTGCTGTTAGCATTATGCTCACTGCTCTGTGGTTTGCTACATTAACCACTTGCCTACTGGGCACTTTTATCCCCTTCTTGCCCAGGCCAATTTTTAGCTTTCAGTGCTGTTGCACTTTGAATGACAATTGCGCGGCCATGCAAGGCTGCACCCAAATACATTTTTTATAATTTTTTTTTTTTTAGAGACAGATAGGGCTTTCTTTTGGTGGTATTTAATCATCACTGTTTTTTTTATTTTTTTCTAAACAAAAAAAAAAACAAAAATGATGAAGAAAAAATGTTTCTGTTATAAAATTTTGCAAATAAGTAATTTTTCTACTTCACTGATGTGCACTTATATGCTGCACTGATGGCACTGATAGGCTGCACTGATGGGCACTGATGAGCTGCACTGATGAGGAGGCACTGATAAGGCTGCACTGATAGGCGGCACTGATGGGCACTGATAGGCGGCACTGATGGGTGGCATTGATAGGCATCACTGATAGGTGGCCCTGATTGGCACTGACAGACATAACTGATGGGTTAGTCCCGGTGGATAGTCACTACGGATAGTTACGGTGGGTAGTCACGGCGGATAGTCACGGGTAGTCACGGCGGATAGTCACGTCGGAATAGTCACGGAGGAGTAGTCACGTCGAGTAGTCACGGGTAGTCACGTCGGATAGTCACGGTAGTCACGTCGTATATTCACGTGTAGTCACTTCATCTTTTTAATGAATAAACGTTTTAAAATATTGTCTTTGTAAAAAAGAAGTAGTAAAAACAAAAAAAAAAACAAATCTTTTTTTATTTTTTTTGTCACTACTAATTTATGGTGGTTTTCTTTCGGGATAGACAGAGATTTTTTTTTTTTTAATATTTTTTAC
>BLSH010478649.1:561496-579717 GCA_018402905.1 Glandirana rugosa | reverse complement strand
GCGGCCCTGGTTCGAGAACCCCTGATAGTGGGAACAGGGAGCTCTGGAGCACAGGGGGGCACGAGGGCTGGACAATCTTCAGGTGGTAAGGAGAAGTCCAAGGTAGCTCGTACAAGACGGGAGAATAGTGGTACAGTCCGAGTTGGCAACTGGCAGGCGGTGCGGTACAACGGGATCAGGCAAACGGATGGTCGGGTTCAGGCAGGGTCGGTAACGTGCTGGCAACAGAAGTACAGGAGGAGCAGGCAAGCGGGTGGTCGTAGACAAGCCGGGGTCAGATGCAGGCAGATATCAACAGGTCCGAGGGATAAGCCGGGGTCACAGGAACAGGAAGTCACACAGAAGTAGTCACCGGGGGGTCGCAGGTGTAGGAAACGCTGTAGAGCGGACAGCACTGGCCACCAGGCTCTGCGGACTGAAATAGAGCCGCCAGGCGCCGTTTCCGGCGCGTGCACGTGAGCGCGCACGGGCGCGCGCGAACGCGCACAGGCGCGCGCACCACCGTGGAAAGGCTAGGGAACAGTCTTTTCCTGACATATACACTACCGCGAGCTGCGAAAGCGAACTTGATTAGCGCGGTGACGTCATCATTCTTGCCCCACCCTACGCGTTTCATCACACAACGTCTTACCAGAGCGGCTGTATTATCTATCTGGACTTGCAGTTTACATGATGCACATGCACCACTGACAGCCCTAGACTTAGCAGGCATTGCCGCCCACTTATACCCAGGTCATACCTACTACGATCGCCTACTTATCGCCTGGGTGGCCACAGACTAACCAACCACAGTAAACAACTATAATAGCCAATCCTACAACAGGTCTTTCATCTGCAGGCCCCTTCTCCTTGAAGCAGTAAACTGACACCTTTCCTGGTTTAAAAGTATGTGAGATGCTTGCATGGAGTGTGTCTGCAGCTGCTTTAAGTTCAGCACGACAATGTTCTCATTTTAAAGTCATCTAATGTCCGAGGTATATTCTATTTTTATATAACTATTTTGTATTTTCAATAAAGCTGATTATAATTGACCAGTTGATCCTCTCTGATGAATTTCTTGGGAACCTGCAGTCCTCTTTCACATAAAGATGAATCCCTGCCATGGTATATTCTTACATGATTGCATTGGTTCAGCTTGGACCAATGTAACTACAGTCTTGGCCAAAAATATCGGCACCCCTGCATTTCTGTCAAATAATGTACCACTTCACCCAGGAAATTGTTGCAATTACAAATGTTTAGGCATTCTCATGGTTATTTCTTTTGTTTGTATTGGTATGACACAAAAAAGTAGAAAAACAAAAAGCCAAATCTAACACATTCCACGCAAAACTCAAAAAATGGGCTGGACAAAATTATTGGCACCCTCAATTTAATATTTGGTAGCACTTGGAAAAATAACTGTAATAAATCGCTTCCTGTAACTATCAATGAGTTTCTTACACCACTCTACTGGAGTTTTGGACCACTCTTCCAACTGCTCCAGGTCTCTCAGATTGGAAGGGTTCCTTTTCCCAACTGCTGTTTTGAGATCTCTCCACAGGTGGTCTATGGGATTTAGATCTGGGCTCATTGTCGGCTAGTTCAGTACTCTCCAGCGCTTTGTGTTAGGCTAGGTTCACACTGCTCCGATCACAGAGATCGCATATGATTTCGCACCGCACTTCAGTGTGAACCATATGCGATCTCTGTGCGATGCAAAATCAGCCATAGAGATTGTATGGCTGAATTCGCATCGCAATCGGAGCAAACTCGCACAGGACCCTTTTTTTTCGCAGGCTCAGAATCGGATCGCATGGTGGTTCACACCATGCGATCCGATTCCTGTGCGAGTTTGCAGTTCGCAGTGCGATATGCGTACTCATTTGGGGGTGTCATTAACATTGTATTGACACTCCCCAGAGATCGCATATGGCAGTGTGAACTGCCGATCAGAGACCTGCGATGCGGGAACCCGCAGTGAATTCGCAGGGTTCCCGCACCGCAGCAGTGTGAACCTAGCCTAAAACCATTTTTTGGGTGTTTTTAGATGCTTTAGGTCCTGTTGTAAGATCCATGACCTCTGATGGAGACCCAACTTTCTGTCACTAGGCCCTACATTGCTCCCCAGAGTTCTTTGGTAGTCTTCAAATTTCATAATGCCATGCACACAGTCAAGACATCCAGTGCCTGAAGCAGCAAAGCATCCCCAAACCATCAGTGAACATCCACCATGTTTGATTGTAGGGACTGTATTCTTTTCTTTAAAGGCCTCATTTCTTTTTCTGAAAAGAGTAGAATGATGGGCTTTACCAAAAACCTGTAATTTTGTTTTGTCTGTCCACAGCACATTCTTCCAAAAGGATTTTGACTTCCTCAGGTTAGTTTTGATAAACTCTGATCAACTTTTCTCTTTCCTCCATGTCCAATGAGATTAGCTACAGTGCCATAGGCTGTAAACTTCTTGGCAATGTTGCGCACAGTGGACACGGAAACATTAAGATCTCTGGAGATGGACTTGTAAATTTGAGATTGTCCATGCTTTTCCACAATTTTTGTTCTCAAATCCTCAGACAATTCTTTGTGGCTATCTCTCTCTTCTCCATGCTCCATGTGGCAAACTGAGACACACAACAGAAAGGTTGCAGAGGCGGCTTTGGCTTTGTGAGGCCTTAGGCAAAACCTAGACATGAGGCCCTACTCACGCCCATAATGGGAAAAATAATTCAAGCGATAAAAAGATTAACTTTATAAATTGCATATATTAAAAGCTTTAAAGCGCTGGTGTCAGTACTCTCTGACACGCTGGTGTCAGTGTCAAATTAGGCGGTTGCGAGTCCCTTGTGAGAGCAAGACCTTAGGCGGCCGCCTAATTTGCCTAATTAGAGAGCTGCCTCTGAAAGGTTGAGTACATTTTTCACCATTTCAACTGGTTGCCAATGTGATTTCTATATTGTCAGCACCTGTTAATTGATACAGGTGAGTTTAATTACAAAGGAGCATCGCAAACTTGGAATGCAATTATTACAATTTTGAGACGCTGCCAATAATTTTGTCTAGTCCATTTTTGTAGTTTTTCATGGAATGTGTTAGATTTGGCTTTTTGTTTCTCCACTTTTTTGTGTCATACCAATACAAACAAAAGAAATAAACATGAGAAAGTCTAAACATTTGTAATTGCAACAATTTTCTGGGCGAAGTGGTGCATTATCGGACAGAAATACAGCACATGACTGTATGTATATACCATACCTGGTCGATGCCCTTGGAAGCTGGAAATCAATGAAGTAGACACAGCTACCTCAGTTATCTCCACTAGCTTCTGGCTCATGTACTCAGCAGCTAGCCTGATGCATTGTGAACAGAGGAGGTTGGCTGCTTGGCATGGGCACCATTCAAAGAATGCTTTGTACTTTCTGAATAAATGCAAAGTGTTCTCTGATTGGATGAGGTGGAGAGGCAGGGTTGTGACATCATGGACCAATTAAACTATGTAAAAATATACCATGTTTGGAATTTATCTTTAAGCAAAGCATTGAAAACTATGTAAATCATTCCTTCATGTTTCTGGTGCTAACTGAATGCCAACCTGCTGCTTCATTGCACTAATATGACCATTTATCCAGCTTGCATACAGCTGTCAGGCTTGTAAGTCTTCATTTATGGAAGACAAGGAAACCATGAATTTTATGAAATAGAACTTGATGAACAATGAGGCAATATAACTAGAAAAGCTAATGGAGTAGGCAGAACAAACCAAAAACACCAAAGTGCAGAAATGCCATCTTAAACTGAGGATAGTTGCTCATCTTAATTTCGAACACCAAACTAAAACCTGTGGCATATATTCTAAAATAAAGGTACTAGGTGAAAGTCATTCCTTAAAGCGGAGTTCCACCCTAAAGTTGAACTTCCGCTGGTTGGATTCCTCCCCCCCTCAGGTGTCACATTCCGGGAGCTCTGGCCGGCGGACGCGGCCGCTGACGTCAGAAGCCCGGCTCCCTCCTCCCTGGCCGCCTGGCCAGTAGCAGAGCGCGGCAGAGCTCGCGCATGCGCAGTAAGGTGCCCGGCGTGAAGCTGTACTGCTTACACGTCCGGGTTCCCTTACCTGCGATGGAGGTGGCTGCACCCGTCCCCCGATCCGAAGATCGGCGGCGGGTGCCGACATCGCTGGACTCCAGGACAGGTAAGTGTCCTAATATTAAAAGTCAGCAGCTACTGTATGTGTAGCTGCTGACTTTTAATTTTTTTTTTTAGCCCGGACCTCCGCTTTAATGTCCTGATATTGCGAGAAAACAACAATGAAAACCCCATTTATCCTCTTGCATTTAATGATAGCTGTATCTGATTTGCCCCATGCCAAATATGATACATCACTGAGGGCTGCTTGATACTGATATGTAACAGTGCAAAATCTCAACATCTCTTAAAGCATACCTGGTTAGTCCTGTCAAAAAATAAGCCTTATAAATAATAATACCCTAATTTAAATTCACGCATCTCATCTTATTAACAAAAAAAGTTACTGTGCTATTTCAGAATGTAAGGCGCATACAACAGGCTAATAAATGTCTTGTTCATACCAGAAACTTGCTACACTTTCTGGCTCAAAGTACATAGACATGGGAATATATACTGGGAGACATTTATCAATACTGTCTTCATAATTGTGATTATATGTTCTATCACAAGGTAAGGACAGATTTATAATCTGTATGCAAGTTGCATACTAAATTACATAGAATATCTGCATTTGAAAAATGCTTTTTAGCAGTGCTGGGACATATGTTTTCATTTTGGCACAGTTCTTCTTTGCCAGGATGACTGCACTCCTGCTCATGCGTGGGATTGACATCATCATGCAATGGCAATCAAGATGGTCAAAGACTTGTGCCAGTGAGAAGATGACAGCATGGGTGAGGGCCCTAACAGCATTGGACCTGTGGAGCATAGGTGAGTATTCCTGCCATTAGTTCCACTTTAAGACCAAATCTAAGCTGGCGTACAGAGGTATGGCAATGCTCAGATTGGGGCATGTCCTGGGAAGCTGTCATGTATGTGAAAGAATCCTGCACAGTGCTCTATCCCCGTGATGTCTTGTGATGTCATTACTCAAATATAGCATTGACCATATTTTGGAAAGGACTTGTCACTGGGTAGGTGGAGCCTTATGGGGAACTGAGAGACTGGTTCCTTATTAGGTTCAATTTACTTTGACAGCACAGGACAGTGGGTGTATTAAAACAAACACTATTGGAATGAATAGTGGCTATGGATCCACCTACCACTGTGCACTGTCAATCAACAACAAGGCAGATTTAATGGGGAACTAGTAGCTGATTTCCCATCATGCTCCACTCACCCCTACTACAAAACTCCTTGTCCATGCATCTATTAGTATGATGGGCATGTTGGCTGGGGAAACAGTATGGACACTCCAACCTCAGTGCCCAACACCAACAGATTAATATACATGCCTATAGTAGGTACAGGAATTGGCTGCAAGTATTGACAACTTTGGTGTGGCACCCAAGGGAATTCCAAAGGGTGTCTAAGGCATCCTATACGAATTCCCCCCACAGACTCTGAAAGTGCATGTTAGTATACACATTAATGTATGTATTCTGTTGTGATACAATGCTATTGCTTGTGAGCAAAGGTGCTAGGATAAGGGAGGATTGAGTGTGGCCTCTTGTAAACTCCTATAATCATGGAGGAGCGCTTGACCCTGGGTGGCTGGTGGAGATGACCATGCAGTAAGCTTATGTGGCCTTTTTACATTATACTGCTGAATTTTAAAATGCTCTGGATGATGGGAACTCTCACTTAAAAAATCAATTTGCAGCTCTGTAAGTGTTGGATGTTATTATGTAATAAGTATTTCTTTGTACTCTGTATGATTCTAAATTCCGTATTTTTCAATACTGCAGAAGGGGCAATGTCTATAATCCCCCTGAGGAAGGCCTAGACATCGCTGAAGGGCCGAAACGCGTAGGGGACCTCATGTGGCCAAAAGCTGCACAGTTTGTCATTCCCCTCTCTTTATGTTGCAAATGATTGTATGTAATGCATGTCCCGTTGATGTACAACCAGAGCTCTTTTTATGCATCTTTTTTCACATAGTTCTTTTTCTATGATCTAATGTTAAGCGGGAAATAAATAAAAAAACTGTAAGATTTTTCAACAAAATTGTTTGGATTTACTTATTACTGCCACTAAACCCTTAATGGGGGAATTTTTCTCTAGATGTATTCTAAAACATAAAGGGGATGGCAGAAATTTTGGGTCTCCTATTAGCACCTATCTTCTTTTTGAATTTTCAAGGGCACCTTACCTTCCCTTTTAGTCCCGGCTGGTGCAAGGATTTTTGACACCCTAGGCGAAACCTCATTTTGTCGCCCCAGTTGGCTCAGCCCCTGACTCCACCCACTTTGCCCTGTCCATGTATACGACGGAGGTGGATATTTTTGCAGTGCCTCTCTACCTATTTCTTTAGATGTGGTCCACAGGCCGGCACCTGTGCTTCTGGACCCGGCCTAAAGACAAATAATGGCAGCACTGGCTCGCTTCCTCATGCCAGCTGTGGTCCGCAGGTATATGGACAGGCTGGAGTAGTATATGGACAGGCTGGAGTAGTATATGGACAGGCTAGGGTAGTATATGGACAGGCTGGGGTAGTATATGGACAGGTTGGGGTAGTATATGAACAGGCTAGGGTAGTATATGGACAAGCTGGGGTAGTATATGGACAGGCTGGAGTAGTATATGGACAGGCTGGAGTAGTATATGGACAGGCTAGGGTAGTATATGGACAAGTTGGGGTAGTATATGGACAGGTTGGGGTAGTATATGGACAGACTGGGGTAGTATATGGACAAGCTGGGGTAGTATATGGACTGGCTGGGGTAGTTTATGGACAGGCTGGAGTAGTATATGGACAGGCTGGGGTAGTATATGGACAGGCTGGGGTAGTATATGGACAGGCTAGGGTAGTATATGGACAAGTTGGGGTAGTATATGGACAGGTTGGGGTAGTATATGGACAGACTGGGGTAGTTTAAGGACAAGCTGGTGTAGTATATGGACAGGCTGGGGTAGTTTATGGACAGGCTGGAGTAGTATATGGACAGGCTGGGGTAGTATATGGACAGGCTGGTGTAGTATATGGACAGGCTAGGGTAGTATATGGACAGGCTGAGGTAATATATGGACAGGCTGGGGTAGTATATGGACAGGCTGGAGTAGTATATGGACAGGCTAGGGTAGTATATGGACAGGGGCTGGGCAACCTGGGGGACAGTGCGCCCTAGGCGGCCGCCTACTCCGCCTAGTGGTAGAGCTGGCCCTGCTTTTAGTTATGGCTTAGAATAGATTATGGGATAAATAAGTAGATCAGAGTCACAACGTAACCAATACAAAACATAATACTGATGGTGAAAATTCCCAGCATGCTAAAATGTTTTTAAAAAGCCATTGCTTTAAGGCTCATTCCCTTGTTAGCTCTCTTTGCCTTAAGGCAATCCATTCACGTTGAGTTGGTTGTAACTCCATTTTAACGCATGAAATAGGCAATGCAACACACCACAATTTACACAGCATTCATTGCTTTGCATTAGGGTGTTATTTAAAACGAAAAGTAATGCACATATACAGCGTGTTACTATGCGGATGTGAATCCGGCTTTAAAGGACATTTTTTCATGGAGTATGAATCGAACAAACCATGACTGAAGAACGGGAGGAACAGGGGTTCTACAGCCATAATAAATATCACCACGGAGCACCACCAGCACTGTCCAGTTCGTTTTGTTGTGGTCCCATAGCCAGTGTGTCTTGTACAATATGAGTGTCTCATGACTTTCTGTAAAGGCAAATAAATCATTATTCTGAAAGCTCACTTGTTTAAACAAAACAGCACTCAGCACAACGCACACTCCCATAATCCTTCTCTGCCCCCAGGATCATTCCAGCTGAGCTGAGAGCTTTCACAGAGAAAGCAGAAAGGGAAAAATAAAGTTTTTGGTTAACAAATTGTTTCTGGTGAATATGAGTTCAGGTCATTGAGGCTCTTGTGTACTTATAACACACATGTGAAGTCAAGAAGGCTTTTAGAACTTTTTTGCCATGTTTGCTATTCTCTGCGGCTGCTAAATTACTGTCTAGAACATTTTATTCTTTATTCAGTACAGTTATTGTTCTGCTTCTGCAGTCTACGCACTGTAAGTGTGATCTCTATAACTGATTCACTTGTGGTGAGATAACTTACAGTATCTCACAAAAGTGAGTACACCCCTCACATTTTTGTGAATATTTTATTATATCTTTTCATGTCACAACACTGAAGAAATGACACTTAGCTACAATGTAAAGTAGTGAGTGTACAGCTTGTATAACAGTGTAAATTTGTTGTCCCCTCTAAGTGAAAATGTCCAAATTGGGCCCAAAGTGTCAATATTTTGTGTGGCCACCATTATTTTGCAGCACTGCCTTAACCCTCTTAGGCATGGAGTTCACCAGAGCTTCACAGAGTCCTCTGCCACTCCTCCATGAGGACATCACGGGGCTGTTGGATGTTAGAGACCCTGTGCTCCTCCACCTTCCATTTAAGGATGCCCCACAGATGCTCAATAGGGTATAGGTTTGGAGAAATGCTTGGCCAGTCCATCACCTTTACCCTCAGCTTCTTTAGCAAGGCAGTGGTCATCTTGGAGGTGTGTTTGGGGTCGTTATGTTGGAATACTGCCCTGCGGCCCAGTCTCCGAAGGGGGGGCTCATGCTCTGCTTCACTATGTCACAGTACATGTTGGCATTCATGATTCCCTCAATGAACTGTAGCTCCCCAGTGCTGGCAGCATTCATGCAGTTCCAGACCTTGACACTCCCACCACCATGCTTGACTGTAGGCAAGACACGCTTGTCTTTGTACTCCTCACCTGGTTGCCGCCATACACGCTTGACACCATCTGAACCAAATAAGTTTATCTTGGTCTCATCAGACCACAGGGCATGGTTCCAGTACTTCATGTCCTTTGTCTTCACCAAACTGTTTACAGGCTTTCTTGGCATCATCATTAGAAGGGGCTTCCTTCTGGGACGACAGCCATGCAGGTCAATTTGATGCAGTGTGTGGTGTATGGTCTGAGCACTGACAGGCTGACTCCCCCCCCCCCCCCGCCCCTTCAACCTCTGCTCAATGCTGGTAGAATTCATATGTCTATTTCCCCAAAAAAACTCTGGATTTGACACTGAGCACATGCACTCAACTTCTTTGGTAGACCATGGTGAGGCCTGTTCTGAGTGGAACCTGTCCTGTTAATCCGCTGTATGGTCTTGGCCACAATGCTACAGCTCAGTTTCAGGGTCTTGGCAATCTTCTTATAGCCTAGGCAATCTTTATGTAGATCAACAATTCTTTTTTTTTCAGATCCTCAGAGAGTTCTTTGCCATGAGGTACCATGTTGAACTTCCAGTGACCAGTATGGGAGAGTGAGAGCGATAACACCAAATTTAACACACCTGCTCTCCATTCACACCTGAGACCTTATAACACTAAGGAGTCACATGACACTGAGGAGGGAAAATGGCTAATTGGGCCCAATTTGGACATTTTCACTTAGGGGTATACTCACTTTTGTTGCCAGTGGTTTAGACATGAATGGCTGTGTGTTGAGTTATTTTGAGGGGACAGCAAATTCACACTGTTATACAAACTGTACACTCACTACTTTACATTGTAGCAAAGTGTAATTTCTTCAGTGTTGTGACATGAAAAGATATAATAAAATATTTACAAAAATGTGAGGGGTGTACTCACTTTTGTGAGACAATGTATCTTTTGTGAGATAATGTATATATATATATATATATATTTATGGTCGTGGCCCTCTGACCGAAGATAGATGTGGATCACATAAACACGCAACAAGACTTACAACATAAATAGACCCGAGGTGTGCCTTGGTCATCTGGTCGGTATGCCAAGAGAAGGGGGCATACCCTATATAAGTAATGGGTAATAATGGAGAAGAATGTGCTGAGAAAAGCCCTGAAAAAAGGGGATGGGAGGGAGGGTATCGTGCACTGGAACCGACAAAGAGCCTGGAGAGTGAGGGTGCTTAAATACCCTCCGGGCTCCTCCCATAAATTCAGGCCAGCCCACTGGCCTTCCTACATATATATATACACACACACACACACATGTATAGTCCTATATATACAGGGTGGGCCATGCAGCACCTGAAACTACGGATACTGGAAGCCTGTGCTAGCATTTCTCCTGCGGTGTTGCTATCAGTGTGTGAAGAGTGGGAGAAGAGGGTTGCATTGACAATCCAACACAATGGGCAGCACATTGAACACATTTTATAAGTAGTCATAAACTTGTAAATAACTCATGAAAGAATAAAGTTACATTAAAACAAAGCACACCATTGTTTTTCTTGTGAAATTTCCAATAAGTTTGATGTGTCACATGACCCTCTTCCTATTGAAAAAACAAAAGTTGGATTCAAAATGGCCAACTTCAAAATGGCCGCCATGGTCACCACCCATCTTGAAAAGTTTCTCCCCTCACATATACTAATGTGCCACAAACAGGAAGTTAATATCACCAACCATTCCCATTTTATTAAGGTGTATCCATATAAATGGCCCATCCTGTACAATCCTATACCCAAAGTTGATCCAGAGGAAGGCAAAAAAGCTCAAATAAAGCATGATCCAATTTGTTCCAGCAGGGGAAAAAATGATTGGTAAAAAATTACTGGTAATGAGTAAGCACTATCTTTAGTGTGAAACGCGTCTACAGTATCTTTGGTGGTGTCCTGCTATGTATCTGTGGTGCTTTTAATAAACGGCATTGGAACTTCATGAAGTGCAGCTATCATTTTCTTTGATCCTGCATCCCATTGACTTCAATGCAAAACCGTGTCCCATTGGCTTCAATGCAAAATCGCATCCCTTCGCCTTGAATGCAAAAATGCACCCCAGGGACTTCAAAGCAAAATCACGTCCCATTGACTTAGATGCAAAATTGCGTCCCATTGACTTCAATGCAAAATTGCATCCCATTGACTTCACTGAAAATATGCCCCCTAGGGACTTCAATGCAAAATCGAGTCCCATTGAATTAAAAAAAAAAAAGGGTTTTTGGCCAAGTGCATCCTGAATTTCAGCATCTGAATTTTCATTTTGGAGCACCACGAGTAAATGTGGTTAACTGAATAAAATAGAGCTATATTAATTGATATATTTTGCATTTAGATTCCATATTTTAACCCAATGCCCGACCGCCGTACGACTATAAGCGTCGACAGCGTGGCTCCATCCCGCAAAACGCCGCTTATAGTCGTCACTTTAGTGCACGGCTGCTAGGGGGCGAGTGTGCGCCACTGGGGGGGTGAGTGTGCGCCGCCGATGGCGCACGCTCGTGCCTGCTTCCTGAGCGCGGCCGCGGGTCGGGCGGACTTGATGTCCGCCGGCGACTCACGATGAGCTGTGACAGAGCCAGAATGGGGAGCCGCCAATGTAAACACGGCGGTTACCCCTTCTGACAGGCGGCATGTCAGAGATCTACTGATCCCTGTACTCGGGATCAGTTAGATCTCTGGTGCCCCTGCCAGTCCAGCCCCCATACAGTTAGAACACACCCAGGGAACACAGTTAACCCCTAGAGCGCCTCCCGGGTTAACCCCTTCACTGCCAATGACATTTATACAGTAATCAGTGGGTATTTAAATTTCTGATCTCTGTATAAATGGCATTGGTCCCAAAAAAGTGTCAAAAATGTCTGACATGTCTGCCCCAATATCACAGTCCCGATAAAAATTGCAGATCGCCGCCATTACCAGTAAAAAAAATTGTGATAACACCAGAAATGAATTCTCATGGTTTGTAAACGCAGCAACTTTTGTGCAAACCAATCAATAAACGGCTATTGCAATTTTTTTTCTACCAAAAAAAAGAGGAAGAACATAAATCGGCCAAAACCGATGAATAAATTCATTTTTTTATATATTTTTTTTGGATATGTATTTTAGCAAAAAGTAAGAAATATTGTTTTTTTTTTTTTGCAAAACTGTCTCTCTTTTTTTGTTTATAGCGGTGATCAGAAATGACGCAGAGGGGATCAAATACCACCAAAAGAAAGCTCTATTTGTGGGAAATAAAGGATGCAAATTTAGTTTCGTACAACGTCGCACGACCGCGCAATTGTCAGTTAAAGCGACGCAGTGCCTAATCGCAAAAAGTGCTCTGGTCCTATGGTGGGAAATCCTTCCGGTCCTTAGGTGGCTAAGGACAACTGTACCTTCGGGTCAAGTTGTCCTTTAAGGCATGCCCCCTCCTCACTGAGTCCAGTCTACCTGGTCCATTACTTCACATTCTATGCCAGAGATCACACAGCCTTCTCCTCAAAGCATCTCTATCGGGTCATTCTGTGCATACCTGCTGCTGCATTCCTATGCTGAGTTGTACTGAAGGTGGCCTCCAGTGGTCCCCTGCAGAGTACAGTTCTTCCCTAGGAATATATGGGGCTGTGGCTTGCATGCAGAGGATGAAGTAGACCCAGTCTGGACAGAACAGCACAGTGAAGATTGATGGATCAAGGACAAAGGTAAGTATTTCTTCCGTTGAGCTGCACTCAGGAGGGTGGGGGCATGCCTTAAAGCAGAACTAAACCCCCCATTATTTCCAGCAATGGAAGCTGCCATCTTAGCCTATGTTTGATCTGCAGTTGCCATGATGTTGCACATGTGATCAGTTTTGGCAACAGCCATTTGATGACTCAACATGCCATGTACTACATGTACTGTACCTGTTTTGGGAAACAATTAAATTGATTGGTCTAGAAGTATCCCTGCTGTCAGAACACAATAGCTCAGTGGGCAGGATTCTCCCATCCACCTCAAATGTGTGTGAATGGGGAAATTGAGTCAGTTAGATTTTTTGTACAACCCATTGGTTGAATAAAAAAAAAACACTGCCTAAGATTTAAAGAATAATTAAAGGTAAAACTTGTTTTTTTCCATTTTAAATAGAAAGGAGCTGTGAGGTTTTTATTGTTGTCTATTCTGGTGATAACATTACTGTTACCAATGTAAGTGAAAGTTAAAGAAAATTCAACATTTTGGGTTGTTCCCAGCACAGCCATAGAGTGGAACTCTTCCAATGTGACCCTGGTGACAACCAGGAATTCTCTCACTTTGGGGGGATTTATGCTCACTTTTTGTTTTGGCTATGGGGCAGGAAGTGAAGGGAAATCTCCCCAATGCACACAGAAAAAAAACTTGACAGGGGTTTTACCCTTGCTTACTCTATCCAAAATGAAAAAAAAAAGGTTTTGCCTTTTCTATTTCAACTTCTTGCTGACATCTGCAGTACCAGGGAGGGTGGGTCTTAACGCTCCCAACACAGGGACCGATCTGTCACAGACAGCTCACAGTCTCTAGTTATTAGTGGGAGCCAGCAGGATGGGCTCCCGATCATGAGACCACTGACAGCCAATCACAGTGATCGTATGATCAAGAAGTCCTTCCTGCCTTGCCTTAAGCCCCACTTACTGTAAATGACTGCAGCAAGCTGCCAGGAAGGGGTTAATAATGATAAAAAAAACTGACAACACATCAAATCTTTCACTGATGGAGGAATCCAGTAGATGAACATTCACGAAATGCTATTGAAAGCCACCAGCAGATGCTTATTTTAATAATAAAAGCCTGATATGGCATTTTTTAAAATAAGAACCTGATGAAGCATTCAAAGTGCCATCTGTCATTGTCCAAAAACAAGTATTAACATGAATGGTAAATAATAGATCTAGAGCTTCAGACATCAAATGTGCCATATTCAAAAGCTTTTTAACATATCCATCAGTTGCTGCATTCACCACTATAATGTATGAATTCCAAAGAGCAGGGTAAATCGATTATGTATGGATGTCTTAAGATTTGTCACTAATGAAGCATATGTGAAGAAATATTTTTACGAGTAAACATTTTTTCTTTTCATGTGACTACAAACAGCATCATTCATGCTAAGATTGTGTGCCTAAGGCTAAATTCAGCAAAATACATTTAAATAAAAAGTGTTGTTTGTAATCCTGTGCATCTATTCATGTGATCAAGGCCCCCTTTTTAGACAGCAAAGCCAGGTCTGCAACTGCTAATTGGAGAATAAAGGGACAGCGGCACACTAATGTCATCATTCTTCTTCCGTCATGTGTGCGACACACTACGCCCTTATTAGCCCTAGTGTTGGCTCTCCAAACTCCTAGTTTGAGCACTAAAGTGCAAAGGGGTTATGGGTGGCTGATACTGGCACACTAAGGCCCCTTTCACACTTGTGTGATAGAGAAAATTGAGTACTGTAAGTGATACTTTTTTTTATTTGCACTAACATAAAATTTTTCAGGACAAGCTTTCGGGGTATCTCCCCTTCTTCAAGGTCCACGCAGTACTGAATAAAAACAGTTTTAGCCAAATGTTAAAAAAAGAGAGAAGAAAAAAAAGAAGAAAAAAACCTCTGAGGAAAAGGAGAATAAATAGTGTGGTCCGGTTGTGAAAAATGATGTCCCACCGGTGTGCAGAAATCATCTTCTTTATGATTCTTGATGGAATGTCTGTGTAAATTCATCCTTGTTTACAAGTTCTGTCCTGTTTCCCCAACATTAGATCCTTCGTTGCACCTATTGCATTGAATGAGGTATACCACATTACTAGAGGTACAGCTGTATGATCCCATGATACTGAAGGTCCCATTTGTGTGTGTGACACTTTTGGATTGATTGATCTGGTTGCACAGTTTGCAACATTTTTTATTGCAGGGTTTGCTTCCATTATTTGTGACTTCATAATCAGAGTGAAGTTTCCTGCTGATTAGTTTTTGTCTGAGATTGGGTGGTTGCCTGAAAGCCAATATTGGGGGTTGTTGGAATATTTCTTTCAGAGTATCATCTTCTGTTATAATGGGTTGTAAATCTTTGATTATGTTTTTTTATCCCTTCTAGTGCTGGGTTGAAAATATGTTAAAACCCTTAGCCATGAACACTGCAAGTTTCCTGCAAGACACCACATATTTTCTTAACAAGCTCAACAATATACAACAATTACCACCTAATACACTTCTAGTCACTATGGATGTAGAATCTCTGTACAGTAACATCCCTCACAAGGATGGGTTGGCTGCATGTCACAGATTCTTATCATCCTCACCAAACCACAAATACACCGCTGAGGATGTTACACAGCTCATTGAATTCATTCCTACACACAACAACTTCACTTTCAACAATGACATCTATCTCCAGTGTATGGGTACTGCTATGGGGAGTAAAATGGCACCCCAATATGCAAATTTATTTATGGCTGACCTGGAGGAATAATTCCTGAACAGCATACAACATGAGCCATACAGATATTATCGTTATATTGATGATATCTTTATGATATGGACTAAAGGTGAAGAAAATTTTAAAAAGTTTGGCTCATTGATCAACACCTTTCACCCATCTATCATACTAAAAATGGATTATTCAAACACACATGTCAACTTCCTAGACACTACAGTATACATCAGGGATGAAAAACTTCTCACTTCGATATACAGAAAACCGAATGACCGATGCAGCTATCTCCATAGTTCAAGTTTTCAACCCCAACACACTAAACGGGCCATCATACACAGCCAGGCCATCAGATACCACCGAATATGTTCAGACCCAGAGGACAGAGATAAACATCTCAGAACACTGGCAGACTCCTTCCATAAGAAAGGATACAAAGACAAAACCATAAACAACAGCATAAACACAGCCTTGAAAACCCGAAGAGAAAATCTACTCCAATACAAAGAGAAAAAAATCAAATAACCGTGTCCCTCTAGTCACTACATACAACCCAGCACTAGAAGGGATAAAAAAGATAATCAAAGATTTACAGCCCATTATAACAGAAGATGGTAATCTGAAATAAATATTCCAACAACCCCCAATATTGGCTTTCAGGCAACCACCCAATCTCAGACAAAAACTAATCAGCAGGAAACGTCACTCTGATTATGAAGTCAAATAATGGAAGCAAACCCTGCAATACAAAACGTTGCAAACTGTGCAACCAGATCAATCTATCCAAAAGTGTCACACACACAAATGGGACCTTCAATATCATGGGATCATACAGCTGTACCTCTAGTAATGTGGTGTACCACATTCAATGCAATAGGTGCAACAAAGGATCTTATGTTGGGGAAACAGGACAGAAATTGCAAACAAGGATGAATTTACACAGACATTCCATCAAGAATCATAAAGAAGATGATTTCTGCACACCGGTGGGACATAATTTTTCACAACCGGATCACACTATTGAAAACCTCAATGTTTTAGTTCTTAAAGGGAATTTCAGAACCACGCAGGAAAGGAAAATGTTTGACGACCCCCTCTGTGACTGTCTCCCCCCCACCCCTCCCCAGTCTATAACTCTGCCTGTCTTATCTCACTATCTCTGCAGCTAGTTTCATTACCATGGCCTTATACATTGATTTGTATTTGTTTTTCCTCTTTCTCCTTTCCCTCAGAGGTTTTTTTTTTTGTTTTTTAACATTAGGCTAAAACTGTTTTTATTCAGTACTGCTTGGACCTTGAAGAAGGGGACACACCCCGAAAGCTTGTCCTGAAAAATTTCATGTTAGTACAAATAAAAAAAGTATCACGGACAGTAATCAACTTTCTCTGGCACAATTACAATAATACGGCTACAATCACCTCACACTTGTGTGATGCAATTTTACGGCGATTTTGCCAAGATTTTACCCCAATTTTGGATTATTACGACTTTGGTCTGACTTTGTTGCAACTTTGACACAATGAAAACATATTACAAAGTCGTACAGAAATAGTACAAAAAACGCATCTATATTATTCAGATGCAATTTACTTGCGACTTTGAGGGTTTAACATTGAAGTCTATGGACCTCAAGTTGCATCAAAGGGGTCTAAGGCCCCTTTCACACTTATGCAACTTGACCTGCGGCTTGACACTGCAACGTCGCATGACAAGTCGTTCCCCATTATTTCCAATGAGTACCGTTCATATCTGTACGACTTTGAAGTCGTGCTAACTTCAAAGTAGTCCCTGCATTACTTTGGCCCAACTTTGATCCACCCTGCACAGCCAAGCACACTGAAATTTCACAGGCATTCCATAGACAGAGGACTGTCCGTGACTTTGTTTTTTTATTATTTATTGAGGGTTATAACTTGGATAGGGATAGGAGGTTATGCTATGCCAATGTAGCTTTATCAGAGCCTCAGGGACACTCTTCCTATATACAGTCTCTACATACAGCTCTACTACTTCCTCCAGCACACATTTGCTTGCAGAATCCAACTGGACCACTGTGTGAAGATCTGACAGTCACTCGGTGAGATTAGATGCAATGGCCCATTACAGGCAGGAAACCGAGGCCCCTTGGTTGTGTAACAAAAAGGTTACAGTGTCCAGCTTGTACTTTTCCTCCTGTGGCTACTGACCAGAGGCGGCCCTTTAATTAGGCAAATTAGGCAGTCGCCTAAGGCCTTGCACTCACAGGAGCCTTGCGGCCACCTAGTTTACCTTATTAAAGATCTGCCTCTGCTAGCAGCAGAGATCCCCTGCCATCAGCTTAGCGCCTAGTCCGTTCATTGCTACAGGGAGAGGAAAATAGACTGCGAGTGGGAACAGGTGATCGGAGCTCAGTGAGAGCTCCGGTGCACAGCCAGAGAGAGATGCTCAGCTCATCAGAGCCACTGCTGACACTTCCCTCCTCCCCCTGCTGCCCGCACAGCCAGACAGGAGAGAACTGCTAATCCTCCTCCCGTCATCTCCTCCTGTGTCTGCCCAGCCCACGGTCCCCGACAGACAGTGTTCTGCCCAAGAGAAGGGGATGTGGGCACAGGAAGATTCAAGCTCAAGCCCAGCAAATGTAAAGGAAAGATGGATCCATCCATCCATCCAGTCTTCCTGCCTCCGAGTGAGTACTCTCTCCACCTCTCTCTCTCCGTCTTCTCTCTCTCTCACCCCCTCTCTCTCTCCCCCCTCTCTCTCTCCCCTCTCTCTCTCTCCCCTCTCTCTCTCCCCCATCTCCCTCTCCCCTCTCTCTCTCTCCCCTCTCTCTCTCCCCCCTCTCTCTCTCCCCTCTCTCTCTCTCCCCTCTCTCTCTCCCCCCTCTCTCTCTCCCCTCTCTCTCTCTCCCCTCTCTCTCTCCCCC
>BLSH010478649.1:524666-551037 GCA_018402905.1 Glandirana rugosa | reverse complement strand
ATTTATTTGTAGGGCACTTGCCCTAGTTTGAAGATGATTTTAGAACAGTTATATGGTTTCTACCGTTAATTAATACTTTTCAGACACAGTTTGAAGATGATCCACATTCACCTCCATTTTTGCTTTTTTTATGTTTTTATTTTTTTTTAAATATTTAAAGTTATTTCCCTGTCCCCATTTTTTTGGTAGGGCACTTGCCCTACCCTTACCCCCATTTTACTTCCTTTTGCAGCCCTCTGGGGCTTTCCAGGACTTTGCTACAGCCATTTTTGTGCCTAAAAGTTCGGGTCCCCATTGATTTCAATGGGGTTCGTTGTCCGTGCGATCGTTCGGGTTCCGTCCGGACCCGGACCCGGACTTTGTCCCGAAGTTCGGACGGACCAGCAGAACCCGAACGTCCAGGTGTTCGCTCAACTCTAGTAAGGTCCTCTTGGTTTGTCATTTTCAGCGGTTGGTAGATTTGAATTGTCCCTGTTTTAGTAAACCAGATCCTCTCACAGCTGCAAAAATTAAAAGCCAGCAGCTACACATACTGTAGCTGCTGACTTTTAATAATAGGACACTTACCTGTCCTGGAGTCCAGTGATGTCGGCACTGTTGGGTGCTGCTGCCACCATTGCGGGTAAGCGAACCCAGCAGTGAAGCATTACTGCTTCACGCCAGGCGCCTACTGCACATGCACGAGGCTCCGTTGCGCTCTGCTACTGGCCCGGCAGCGGAGGAGGGAGGAGGAGGGAGCCGGGCTGCTGACGTAATCCACCGCGGCACCCCCCTCCCCCCCGAAAGGTGCCAAATGTGGCACCAATTGTGAGTGGAACTTCGCTTTAAAGTGGTAGTAAACCACCCTTTTTTCCTTTTTAAACCCTGCAAAACAATTGCATATTGCACTAGTATGCATTGCACGCTGTCGATGCTGACAGGGCTTCAATCTTCATCCAGTCTTCCTTCCGGGTTCCTATCCTCCGGCCGTCTGGTTGGCCGCACCACAATCATGTCATGCGTGGGAGTCACAGACCGTGGCACGGAGCTCTGAAGAGATGGCACAGGTATGCTGTCCCTTCAGAGCGCATGCGCCGGTGACATCACCGGCTGCATGCAGTGTGAATATCTCGCACAGAGATATTCACAGTACCTACAGATAAGCCTTATTAGGTTGTTAGATAGGTACAAGTAAGAAAATGTGTTTACTCCCACTTTAACTTTAACTCAAGGTCCAAGTTGACAGTGTATTTCTCTCACACCACATTACTGATCAGTATATGCAATACTTTTATGTTTTTTATCGTTTTGTTTTTTTTTTGCAATTTTAACAACTGCTGATCTCAGAGGTGCTGGAGTTTGTGGAAGTGATATGTCTGCGACGTGTAGTTTAGTGCACATTTGTCTGCCATATAGTAGTTCAGCTGTAATGTGTTGTGTAGTTGCATGTCTGGGCACTCTGTAGACATGTAAGGACTGTAATAAAAATTTCCAAGATTTCACTGTAAGATTTGCAAGAGATTCTTTAAGGCTTCTGCTGAATTTTTTAATCTCTCCAGTTGCTTGAGGGTAAGAAAACTGAGGATTTCCTATGCACATGAAACAAACTGTGGCCCATTGTCAGACCCTAGTTCCGTTTTTGGTTACCTTTCCTGCTGAAGACAGTGGATAGAAATCTAGTTACAGTAGCAGATATCATATTTGGGACAAATGCAACTTCTGGCAATTTACTATAATAATCCATTACTGTAATAGTACATTATTACTGTAATAATCTATCCATGTTATAGCAAATTGACAGTCCACATATGTTTCTGTGAAAGAAGAACCTACTATTACAATAGCTAGCATCTTCCATGCAGAATCAGGAAACTGCACTGGTTATTGTGGTGGAATGTCTTACAGTAGAATTGTCATGAATCTGAAAGGTAAGGCAAGATTTAGTTGGGTATCTACAGTATGCCTGCCCACCAATGTAGTTCATGTAGTCTTTGTTTTGCTCTTAAAATTCATTGGTGACTCTCATATGCTAGTTGTTCAAGGTGCTCTGTTATAGGCAAGTGGTAAGATCCATGGACAATATAGTCATCAACTAAGAACAGTACATGTCCAATCCTGCATCCTTTTGCATTTGTCCTGTTATTGTACTTGTTACTTGTACTTGTTGCTTGTTTGAAGCGTGTCCCATATCCTACTTCTAGTACATACAGTGCCTTGAAAAAGTATTCATACCCCTTGAAAATTTCTACATTTTGTCATGTTACAACCAAAAACATAAATTTACTTTATTGGGATTTTATGTGATAGACCAACACAAAATGGCACATAATTGTGAAGTAGAAGGAAAATACTAACTGGTTTTCCAAATGTTTTACAAATAAATATGTGGAAAGTGTGGCATACATTTGTATTCAGCCCCCTTAGTCAATACTTTGTAGAACCACCTTTCGCTGCAATTACACTACAAGTCTTTTTGGGGATGTCTCTACCAGCTTTGTACATCTAGGGAGTGAAATTTTTGCCCATTATTCTTTGCAAAATAGCTCAAGCTTTGTCAGGTTGGATGGAGATGTGTCACTACACCCCATCGTGGACATGAGCTCCCCCATGCTCCTTTGTATACACAAAGCTAATGAACTTATTAAATACTTTCTTCAGCTCTGTGCATACAAAGGAGCATGGGGGAGATCATATCCACGATGGGGGTGGTAGTGACACAGCCACAAATGATCCACAATGGCTCAAAAGTGAAATTGTCCAGAAGCATTTAGACAGAATAAAGGTAGATAAAGCACCTGGACCAGATGGCATCCATCCACGGATCCTAAAGGAATTGAGTTCTGTCATTTCAAAGTCATTGTATCTAATTTTTAGGAACTCCTTAATGGCTGGAATAGTACCACTGGATTGGTGTAGGGCCAATGTGGTGCCCATATTTAAAAAGGGATCAAAGTCTTTACCAAGTAACTATAGACCTGTTAGTTTAACTTCTATAGCTAAAAAGATACTGGAGAGTTTAATAAAAGACCACATAGATGAGTTCTTGCTGGAAAAAAATGTTTTAAGCAACAGACACGGATTCATGAAATACAGAAGTTGTCAAACAAACCTAATTTCTTTTTATGAGGAGGTAAGTAAAACCTTGGACAGAGGGGTGGCTGTGGACGTGGTATACTTGGATTTTCCAAAAGTGTTTGACATCGTTCCCCACACACGGCTAATGTGTAAGGTAAAGTCTACAGGCTTGGAAAGATCAGTTTGTAAATGGATCGAAAATTGGCTAAAAGACCGAATTCAGAGTAGTGGTTAATGATTCTTATTCTCAATGGTCTAAGGTTATCAGTGGTGTACCCCAAGGTTCAGTGTTGGGACCCTTACTTTTCAATATATTTATAAATGATATAGGGTCTGGGATTAAAAGTACCATTTCAGTGTTTGCAGATGACACCAAGCTATGCAGTGGAATAACGTCCTTGCAGGATGTCTCCAACTTACAAGCAGACCTCAATGCACTGTCTAATTGGGCGACTATGTGGCAAATGAGGTTTAATGTTGATAAATGTAAAGTTATGCACTTGGGGGCTAAGAATATGCATGCATCGTACATACTAGGGGGAGTACAACTGGGGGAATCCATACTGGAGAAGGATCTGGGTGTTTTGGTAGATCATAAGCTTAATAATGGCATGCAATGCCAAGCTGCGGTTTCCAAAGCAAGCAAAATCCTTTCTTGTATTAAGAGAGGTATGGACTCCAGAGATAGAGGCATTATTTTGCCCCTGTACAAATCATTAGTAAGACCTCATCTGGAATATGCAGTTCCGTTTTGGGCACCAGTTCTCAAAAAGGATATCAGGGAACTGGAGAAAGTGCAGAGAAGGGCAACCAAACTAATAAGAGGCATGGATGAGCTCAGCTATGAGGAAAGATTAGAGGATCTGAATTTATTCTCTCTTGAGAAGAGGAGATTAAGAGGGGATATGATCAACATGTACAAATATATAAGTGATCCATATAGTGAACTTGGTGTTGAGTTATTTACTTTAAGGTCATCACAAAGGACAAGGGGGCACTCTTTACGTCTAGAGGAAAAAAAGATATTATCTACAAATACGGAAAGGTTTCTTCACAGTAAGCTGTGAAAATGTGGAATAGACTCCCCCCAGAGGTGGTTTTGGCCAGCATGTTTGATTGCTTTAAAAAGGACCTGGATTCTTTCCTTAATGTAAATAATATAACTGGGTACTAACATTTTAGGTAAAGTTGATCCAGTGAGGAATTCTTTCCCCCGTTATAGCAAATTGGATCATGCTTTGCTGGGGTTTTTTGCCTTCCTCTGGATCAAATGTGGGTGGGTTATATATATATATATTTTTTTTGGTTGAACTAGATGGACTTGTGTCTTTTTTCAACCTGACTAACTATGTAACTATGTTTGATCTAAACCATTCCATTGTAGCTCTAGCTGTATGTTTGGGGTCCTTGTCCTGCTGGAAGGCGAACCTCCACCCCAGCCTCAAGTTTTTTGCAGACTCTAACATGTTTTCTTCTAAGATTGCCCTGTATTTGGCTCCATCCAGCTTCCCATCAACTCTGACCAGCTTCCCTGTCCCTGCTGAAGAAAAGCATCCCCACAACATAATACTGCGACCACTATCTTTCACGGTGGTGATGGTGTGTTTGGGGTGATGTGCAGTGTTAGTTTTCCATCGCACATATCGTTTTGCTTTTAGGCCAAAAAGTTCGATATTGGTCTCATCTGACCAGAGACCTTCTTCCACATATTTGCTGTGTCCTCCACATGGCTTCTCTCAAACTGCAAACGGTACTTCTTATGCTTTCTTTCAACAATGGCTTTCTTCTTGCCACTCTTCCATAAAGGCCAGATTTGTGAGGTGCATGATTAAAGCCTCATACACACCGGCATTATAAAAAATGAGCTGTAAAGCTAGTACCGATGCCAGGAAAAAAGGCACATTAAAAGCGCGATTTTATCAGTGTTTTGCATTGGCGTCAATGCGTGTTTATCCACGCTAGCTTTTAGCCGCGTTTCTCTGCCTCTATCATGATGATCCGACTTGCGGCGCGACTTGTGAGCTGAGGATCTTGAAGGGGAACCCCCTCCAAACTGAAAAAAAAAGATTTGCGTGGGGTTCCTCCCCAAGAGGTACCAAACCCTTCGGTCTGGTATGGATGTTAAGGGGAACCCCTACGCCAAACAAATGGCATGGGGTCCCCCCCAAAATCCATACCAAACCCTTATCTGAGCACGCAGCCCGGCAAGTCAGGAAAAGGGGGGGACGAGCAAGTGCCCCCCCCTTTTGGACCATACCAGACCACATGCCCTCAACATGGGGGTTGGGTGCTTTGGGGCAGGGGGGCCCTACCCATTCTCCATTTGAGCATGATGTAGCGGTGACATCACAAGCGGGAGGGGCCTCCGCATGACCTCAGCGGGTTGCCCCGTCCCATGCCAATATAAGTCAATGCACACGGCGGAGCCAGAATTACACCGGGAGATCGCCTTGAGTCAACATCGGAGGAAGAACAGAGAAAGAAGACAGCAGGGAAGACCCGGCAAAAGAGTGAGAAGACAGAAGACCCAGCAAAAGAGCGAGAAGACAGAAGACCCAGCAGAAGAGGGAGAAGAGAAGACAGCACAGAGAGGAGAAGAGCCGGAGAGGAAGAAGACACTGGAGCTGATTTAATAAAATACTTTAAAAACCTGTGCAGTGTGTTTATTTTTTACCCTTGTTTTAGGTGAATGGGTAGGGGTACCCCATACTCATTCACATAGGGTGGGGGGCCGGGATCTGGGGGACGTTCCAAATTTCGATAAGCCCCCCACCCGCAGACCCTGACAACCACAGGGCAGGGTTGTTGGGAAGAGGCCCTTGTCTCCATAAACCGCCCATGTTGAGGTCATGTTGCCTGTTATGGTCCAGGAAGGGGGGGGTGCTAGCTTGTCTCCAACCTTTCCTGACCTGCCGGGCTGCATGCTCAGATAAGGGTCTGGTATAGATTTTTGGGGGGACCCCACGTCAAACAAATGGCGTGGGGTCCCCCCCAAAATCCATACCAGACCCTTATCTGAGTATGCAGCCCGGCAAGTCAGGAAAAGGGGGGGCGAGCGAGTACCCCCCCTTCTGGACCATACCAGGCCACATGCCCTCAACATGGTGGGTGGGTGTTTTCGGGCAGGGGGGCCCTACCCATTCACCATTGGGGCATGATGGGGCGGTGACGGCAGAAGTGGGCGGGGCCTCCAGATGACGTCAGTGGGTGGCCCCGTCCCATGCCTATATAAGTCAATGCACACGGTGGAGTCAGAATTAAACCGGGAGATCACGTTGAGTCAACATCGGAAGAAAAATAGAGAGAAGACGGCGGAGAAGAGCGAGAAGACAAAAAACCCAGCAAAAGAGCAAGAAGACAGAAAACCCAGCAGAAGAGGGAGAAGAGAAGACAGCGCAGAGAGGAGAAGAACCAGAGATGGAGAAGAACCAGCAGAGGGAGAAGACATCGCCAGAAGAGGGAGAAGAGCCGGAGAGGAAGAAGATGCTGGAGCTGATTTAATAAAATACTTTAAAAACCTGTGTAGTGTGTTTATTTTTGACACTTTTTTTTTAGGTGAATGGGTAGGGGTACAATGTACCCCATACTCATTCACATAGGGTGGGGGGCAGGATCTGGGGGACCTTCCAGATTCCGATAAGCCCCCCCGCCCGCAGACTCTGACAACCACCGGCCAGGTTTGTTGGGAAGAGACCCTTGTCTCCATCAACCGCCCATGTTGAGGGCATGTTGCCTGTTATGGTCCAGGAGGGGGGCGCTAGCTCATCTCCAACCTTTCCTGACCTGCCGGGCTTCATGCTTGGATAAGGGTCTGGTATGGATTTTGGGGGGGACCCCACACCATTCTTTTTGGCGTGGGGGTTCCCCTTAAAATCCATACCAGACCGAAGGGTCTGGTATCTCTTGGGGGGAACCCCATGCAAATTTTTTTTTACATTTTGGCGGGGGTTCCCCTTTAAGATCCTCAGCACACAAGTCGTATCATTATGATCTGACTTCTGGTGCAACTTCTAATCAAATAAATGGGCTCCCGTAGTGAACCATTGACAGGACACAGCGGGAGGACACATCGGGGGATCGCAGGGTAAATAACATTACAGTGTAATCCCGAGTGTGGCTCGAGGTTACCGCTTTTAGTATTGAAAGTTAACCCCGAGCCACACTCGGGTATATCACCAGGAAGGTTAAAAAGGAATTTCAAGTATGGGCATTTTATACATAATTACATTGTCCCATCTTGGATCAATTTATCTATGTATATACCATAACTGGCAGACGCACCTGGAAGCTGGAAATCACTGAAGTAGACACCACTACTTCAATGATCTTCAGTAGCTTCTGGGTCCTGTGCTGAGCATCTATCCTAATACATTCTGAACACCGGAGGGCACCTGCTTGGCATGATTGCCATTAAGAGAATGTTTTGCACTGTCTGACAAAGCGTAGTCTGATTGGACGAAGTGGAGAGGTGGAGTGGTGACATTAAGCTGAACCAATGTAATTATGTAAAAATTTACCATACCTAGTATTCATCTTTATAGCGTAACTTCACCTTTGTTGAGAAAAAAAACAACCTACCTGGGTGACCTATGTGCATTGCAAGGATTTTAACAAACTTGCAGTTTCCTACCTTTTGTTATTCTGAAGAAATCACTGTGCGTTTGTCTGTGTCCATGTGGGTAAGTGAAACTAATGGGAGTGGTTTCATAATTATCAAGCAGCTGCAGCACCTGCAGGGCACTAAAGAGGAAAGCTGCTAGGCCTGCATCCCTTTAGATGTGATTTCTTATTAGGAGTATCTCACCAAAAATGACAGTTTTGTTGCAGTGGATGCCTGAAATCCGACTTGTATCTTAGTGCAGACTTCTGGGAAAATCAGTGAGCCAATCACACAAGTAGGAGATTATGTTTCTGGGGAGAATTCCGTACATATTCTAAGTACAGAACACCTCCAGGTAGCAGCAGATGATTTGTGTTGCAATTGTATACGCTGTATTATTTTTTTCCCCACGAAGGTGGAGTTACCCTTTAAGTATAGGTCAATTTTAATGTCTATTCATTGACATTGTTATGATAAATTACTGGAGATATTGTGTTTTGAGCTGCATTTTTTGCTTGCCTATTTCATTAGAAAAGGTTTTGAATCACTAAGGCCCATTTCATAAAAAGGATCTGATCAGGTGCCACTGTCAATTTTTCACCCGTATGGACTGGCAAGTGTAAACAGACTTGTGTCCATTTACATCCACCTACCTCCAATCTGACCCAGCCTGCTAAAAAAAAAAAAGAAAGGGGATTCGGCCCCCTCCATCTAGGCAGATCAGATTGGAGGACATTCAAGTATAGACAGACAGCGAAATCCATTTAAACCCGACTGCCTATAGAGCAGAGCAGGCTCTGTCCGTGTCTGCTCTGAACAAAGGGAGTAGGGGACAGACCCGCTCTGCTATGATCAGCAGGGGATCTAAACTGAGTCCGCCCTGTGTAAACCACAGATCAGTGGTGGCCACTCCATTAGGGGCACAGGGGCACCGCCCCCCCCAATCCATGCTCCGGGCACCTAATTTACATGCAGGGCACCAGACGCATGGATTCCAATGGGATTTTATTTTTCAAAGCACATGATTAGAGCCTGAGCCCGCCCAGTTGTGCGACAATAGCAAATAATATTCCCTATTGTCTTCCTGCTTCTCCTCCCAGCCAATCAGGAAGTGGGTCTTGAGACCTGATTAGCCAGGAGACCTAAGTCCTGACTGGCCGGGAGGAGAAGCAGCTGCCGGAACTCGGGAGTAGACACAGGTCTGGATGGGGTAAGTGCAGGGCTGGCGGGAGGCCTGGTGGGCGAGCGGAGATCAATCAATCAAGTGATAGGGGGAACGGCGATCAATTGAGTGACGGGGTGGGGGGTGGTTGGCTGGCTGGGGGAAGGGGGGTGGCTGTGTGGGTGGGGTCACGGGCCACCCTCCCCCCCAAGAAAATGATGCACCAGCCACCACTGCCACAGATACATGCTTTTCCTAGCGATTCTGTCTAAATTACAGATTTATAATGCATTTTTGCCACAGTACTGCAAGGCCCCATTTTTGTCAGCTATTTCTCTGCTATTTTAATGATAAACTCATCATGTTAAAAATATAATTGGTTAGAACAGACATTTTTTAATTGCTTTAGCAAAAATGTGTCTTTAGGTTACAAGCTTTTTGGGTTCACAAATTGGTCAAAAATGAAATAGCTTCTTCAAGAAACATAGGTATCTATTGTTGTTTTAGGAAGTGTAAGTTATTCCACGCATCAGAAGGAATCAGACATGAACTGAGAATTTCTTACAAAGCTGTCAAGGACAAAAAAAGAAGCTCATGATCCAGATGTAAAACTGCACAAGACAAGTACATCAGAATCTGCAGCTGGCAACTTCGTTAATTGGAACCTGCCATGAGAGAGTAATAGAGGCTGGCATTGCTGACCTTCATTTTGACAAGTACTGAAGTCAGACACAGGCAACCAGCATTTTCAGAAGGCCGCTAGCATTTTCAGAATGCATGTGAACAAACAAAACATGTTGTGCTAAATCCAGACCAACTTTTGCACCTGTTGTTTTTTACAATTGTACAAATCTATTCGCTAAAAGAATAACTTCCATTTGCCCCCGGTTTCTAGGCACTGTCTCTCATTCGGAACAAAGTCCCTCTGTAACCCTTTCCTCCTCATTTGTCCCTCATTTTGGTCTGATTAATATAGTTATATACAAAATGCATTACTTATCTATCAAAACATGTTTTACAGTGCTAAATCTTTCATCCAATTTCTAAAGTGCTGCATTTGTAAATTCCAAAAGCCAATATAAATGAATAGTAGTGGTAAAAAAAGCACCTGTGGGTTTAACCAATCATATTTTTTGGTACAACTCTCCTTTAAGGGGGCATGGCAGGGTGTGCCCTATGCCTACATACTGTACTATTGCTAATAGGTGTCCCTCGATCCCATCTCAGAAAGTTGGGGGGTAGGTACAAGTTTCTGGTCACCTTTTAGTGTATAGATTTGTTTTTGGAAGATTAAGCTGGCCATATATTATACAATTTTCTTATTTAATTTATTTTAGATTTACCTTCAACTATGTAGTGCAAGGGCTGGCCTGGTAAAATACAAATTGAAAGGGTTTAGGTTTGACCTCCTATTATATGGTTTTGGTAAATCTAAAGGAAAGTTGTACAAGAAAATTGTGTAATGTATGGTCAGCCTAACTTTCACAGTTCTGAAGATAATTCTAGTATAGAAATGTGTTATTATGTTTTTTTTAGGACATTGCAGGTACACAAGAAATACCAGTGTCGTCATCTGCAATATTAAAAATATGAATTTAAGATGCTGGACTTAGAGACAGAGCTTCAAAGAATTCACATTCAAAATTGGCAAAAGAACACAAACAGGGATGACTAAGAAACAGGACAGATTAGTCTGAGTTTGAAATGTTTTGTTCAAGAAGGAGTGTTCTGCTTCAGCATTCTAAGCACTGACTGTATGATTACTTAACTGATCCAGTTGTGGTGAGAGCTTGACGTACAGTCTAGTAGCTTGGCAGACAGTGAATTGATCCAAATGACATCTTGCAGACCGTAGAAAGCTATTTAATCCAAAACATGTGCAGATCATAACAGATTGGACATCAAATATGTAAAAGATCATAGAATGTCTAGCTCCAACAGAATGCAGTACATGTGATGAATGGAGACTAAGCAAGAAAAACAAGGATGGTGCTAACTAAATAGAGCATCTCCTAGCTACAGAGTGGTGTAGAGACAAAATTATTTCAAGGCAAACAAGCAACAATGCATGTGTAAAATGATAAGGAGAACAGATTTGAGAAATACTGTAGAGCAAATAAAAAGGTCCTCGGAGGAGTATTTGATGCACTTTGTCAATCATGGCAGAGAAATTGTAAGGGGAGGCTGTGCTGTGGAGGAGACTGCTGCAGAAAGAGAGAGAACTGAGTTGCTGTACTGTACCAAGTTCTGCAAGCAGAGAAGAGACCCCCAAACAGCCTCCTGGGAACTTGCGTTAAGAACACCATAGAGGGAAAAAGCACAGGCTTGAGAGGGGAGCCTCTTAGTGTGGCCTGACCTCTCACCTAGTTCTCGGGGAGGACTGGTGTGGACTGACTGCTAACCAGATGTCACTTATTCAGCACCCATGGTGAGAGATCACTGGCCACCCAGGCCTTTGTGAGGATTTAACTACTACCAGCAGGGTAAATTTTAAGTGGTTGTAAGCACTGATTGTGATTTCCGCCTGCCGCCTGGTTCTTCTGTTATCTGCATGATCACTTCTGACAGCTATTCCCCACACCAAAAGTAAAACGGGGTGGAGAAGCAGAGCACCAGCACACAGCCTGTGACTGACAGTCACAGCTGTACTTGTTCTCTGTGTAGTGTGAGGAGGTGGAGGGGGTGGCCAATCAGGGCACATAGGTCTTCTCCCTTGGCTGTGCAGTGTGTGAATTCAGATCCTTGTCGCCTGCTTGGTGCTGCAGAGAGCTGCTGACAGATCCTGTGTAAATTCTGTGTGTTGTGAAAGGCTGTACAGGACAGATGGCTGCAGATAAACAGTTACAACATATGTAGGAGAATTTGTTTAATCTCTGTGTATCATCTTAAGCTAGTCACTTCACTGGTTATATGTAAGGGTTTTCAACCACTTTAAGGAGACTGCTACACTCCCCCATAATAGTGTGTCATGATCAGGGGTTAGGCTCAAATACCAGTTGCTATAGTAGTAGCAGGACTTGGCCAGCAGATAGGTATACAAGCAAGTCACCCTGGTGGATGACGCAGGCTCACCTGAGGTGCAGAGTCTAAGTACTAACTTGTGCTCACCAGAGCTCTTGATGGTGGAAATGGGTCTGGCTGCGTGTTAGTACCAGGTCACGGTCCTCAGGATTCCCCCTCCAGGAGGTGAGCAAGCCAAGGTCCAGTAGCAGATACAGCAGGTAAGGATCAGAAAGAAGCGTAGTCAATAAACAAGCCAAAGGTCGGTAACGAGTGGTAGCAAAAATATGGACGGCAGCAGTGAACACAAGAGCAAGATATTGACGGGAGAGACCACAATAATCTGGCAAACAGTGAGTCCAGAGACCAGACATAAATTGGGAATTTCATGGGAGGAGCAAAGAGTTCAAGGTTTAGCAGAAAAATAGGCAAGATTGTCCAATGGATCAGTCAGGGAGCTGTCCAGCATCTCTAGTAGCTCAGGGAGAAGAGTTACTGCCAGACACAGCAGAGGTTCTGGGTTCAAGACCAGGCCCTGACATAGTGGATTACAAATACTCTCCCCTTAGGAATGAGTGCTCTTGTGAGAGTTAAGGGTCCCACTGTTGACAGACTCATCCATAAGGCCAGTGGCTTAGTTAGGGATTAAAAGTGTGGGCAGGCCATACAGTTGATTGTCTCCCTCGTAGTTTTCTTCAAAGCCACTTGTTATACTGTATTTTTACCTATTTCATATCGATATTGCTTTTGTCAATGTATAGTATACAATTTAATGCTGTAATTGTTTCTATTGTATAAACTAAACTTCCATTGCGGAACCTTCTTTCCCCTCTAAAAGTGGCCCACGTAACGCTACTGGTGAATCAGTGAGTTTTGGAGTACAGTTAGGTTGGTCACCACTGGAATGGGCAAACGGACCCTTCTATCCAGTAGCTCTCTAAGGTGCAAGAGCTATAGGTGCATTTTGTATCATACAGAAGGACTACAACCATAAATGTACTACTAAACACCCAGGGTAGCTAGTGCCAACAAGTCCCGGAGTGATGACTTAAAACACAGATGGAAGGAACAGTCTTGTGGAGCCGTCAATGTGGATGCAAGCTGAAGTACTGGCAGAAAAATTAGCAGGAAGGGCCGGCTTTTCTACAGAGTGAAGTCTGCTGTAGTAAATAATATGAAAAAAGGAGACGGAAAAGCGCCTCTTATTGCAGATATTTGTTTAGTACACAACAAACAAGTAGCCACTTACATCTCAACAGAGAAAGGGCATGCGTACTCCTTTATGAAAGGATCACTTGATAAAGGAGTGTGCATGCCCAGTATGGCTTTTGCGCATGCTCTGAAACGCATCATGCTTTCTCACCCGGTCCCAGTGACGTCACGCATGACATACGTTGCCATCCAAGCTGGTTCCACTACACCCTGATATCCATTCCAGACTTGCCAGCCCGCAACCCTTCTGATGATACCGCAATGCGGTCACCGCTTGTAGAGAGATGGCTGTCATGCTGGACCTCACCGTAGGATTACAGGCAACTTTCTCTGTTGAGATGTAAGTGGCTACTTGTTTGTTGTGTACGAAACAAATATCTGCACTAAGAGGTGCTTTTCCTTCTCCTTTTTTTTTATAAATGTACTACTAAGGTTGGCTATACATGACTATTTTTATTTCTGTTTAGCCAGTGCCCTGAATGAAAAAAAATCAGAATCCCCCCTGCTGGAACATTGTATTCTGACAGCGGTGGGTGTTGAGTGCCAGTCTGTGGATGTAGAAAATTTCCCAACATGTCCTTTGACAAAGTTGAATAACTAATTGAGCAAGGGAGGCCAAAAAACGATCAATGTATGGTCAGCCTAAGCTATGAAAAATCTAATATGTGAAGAAATGGAAGTTCATAGTGCTTTCATTAATGGCAAATTAATAAGATCTAAAACATATCAAGTTCTTGTAAAAGGAGCTTTACTGTAAGGTCAAAGACAATTTACTGGAAGCTAGATGCACCTCCAGGAAGTGGTACAGAAGGTGTGGGTTGTAATTTCCCCTTAATATGTTAAAATCTGGCAGGTATAACATCAAAGGTCTCTGCAATGATGTAACTGCTGCAAATGTTATTAAAGATATTAAAGTGGTTCTAAAGGATACATTGTTTTACCTAACATAAAAAACATGTTACACTTACCTCCTCTGTTGGGGTCCCCCTCCGGCACTCTCTGCTCTTCCTCTTCTGTGTCTGGGCCCACAGCAAGCTGCTTGCTATGTGAGCAGATGTGGGAGCTCACTTCAGAGGCAGGCTGTGTGCATCCATAGACCCACACATCCAGGATCGGCCCTGCTGATCACAGGATTTGATTGACAGCAGCAGGACCCAATGGCTACCACTGCTGCCTCTGTGCCCTGTGAATGCAGGGAAAGAGGAGAGCTGCTACAGATGGGCACAGCGCTGGATCAGGTGAGGACTTGGGAGGGAAGAGGTCGATACTGCTACTGGGACATTTTTTACCTTAATGGAAGGAATGCATTAAGGTAAAAAATGTTATGACTTTAGAACCACTTTAAATAAAAAAAATACTATAATTCCTCATCAATTTAATGCTTACTAGATAATAGTCTCAGTTGCTGTTAAAACATGAAAATCTCTGAGTGATTTCAAATTTCTGGATGCAAGTGTAAATAAAACACAAATTAGAAACAGAATCTAATTTGAAATTCACTTTTACTGTGCTGTAACAGTTATAAGGCTGTGTTGTTGCTTAGTAACTGCTACTACTGTCTATACAGAAGGTGAATCGAACTGGAACATTTAATTTAAAAAAAAAAAGATCAAATGTACAAATATAAATGATGTAATAAAATTCTGGTTGTTCTTATTTGAGAGGGACAGCACACATTTTTGACTCACTGCCAGTCAGTGGAGAACTGTATGTTAGTGCAGTGGTGGTAAGTAGGGGGGTGCACAGGTACAACGACAGTCAGTGGAGTAGTGCAGCAGAACAGGGTCATGATTGTTTTAGTCACCAGGCAACATGAATTTTAACCTCAATAATTAATTCTTGCTGCAAGACTTTTGATAGCATGAACTTACTTACATCCTTACATCCCTTCATCAAGCTATATACATATGTATAAAAAATAAAGCACCTGAATTGTCAAAGTGCCAGTTGGTTGTGTTTGCCTCCAAGGCCAAAAGTTCCCAGTCAGACCCTGTTTTTGACCTAAGGTTGATGATATTAGGTTTTAATGTCTCAATATTAGATAAATACTTTATTGTCATTGCAACGCAAATTACAATGAAATTCTATAAAAAAAAGCTCCACACATATTTAAACATAGAACAACCTCCACATGCACAAATATAGACAATTTTACCCCCCCATGTAAAAAAAAAAAAACTAAAAAAGAACCCCCACTACAGCAGCAAGCCAATCCAGCCATACACGGAGCAAATCTTTTTCCTGCAACCACGGGTTGCAGGAAAGAAATTTTCCCAATTCGCCCATCAACACAGACAGTGTTGATGCGGGAATCCCTCCTGCCGGACCATTGTCTTCTCCTGGTGGGGGCATCCCAGCCGGGAGAAGACAGTGATTATCGCTAGCGCCATAATCGCAAGAGAACCGGCAGGCTGGTTGTACCCAAGTTGATTGATTAATCAACTTGGTACACTAAGCCTGCCCATTAATGGTTCGACATTCAGGCGAGATTCGAACCGCGTACGGCCGGCCTTACTCTGTGATAAAAATACATGTACAGAAAATAACTTGTACCAAACCTCTTTGTGGAGTATATGTAAACTTAATCAGTAAACCCTCAATCTAAGATTAAACATCGTAACTTCAAGTCATTTCCAATATTTTTAAATCTGCAGCCTTCATTAAAATAATGCCTGTTGTTCCTGCCATGAAGGTGCCTGTTCAAGCACTGCCTGTTATAGGGTGAAAATGCCCTGTCCCTGCCTCCCAGTTGTACTCCTGCATTGTCACCCTGTTGCATGGGCTTCTGATGGAAACTACAATTGGCCGGTTTAACAAACATCATGTGGTCAACTCTTTTTCCACACCAGGAAGTCCACCCTGAGAAAGGCCATGCCAGCCATTGCTGGAATACATGTATAAAGCAAGTGATTACAATGAGGCTGTAGCATAAAATCAGCAGTACTGGGAAGCAACAGAGAATAAAAAAAAAAAGAAAAAACGAGTTATTAGAAAAATAGCATTTTTTATGATGCATAGTGCTTATGCAAACTCATGTTGGCCATACCATTTCGTCCAATGCTTGTGAATTGATCAAGTCACAGTTGGCTCCGCTGACACCACCGAGCTCAGCAAACATCAATTAAGAAATCAAAGGAGCCAGGCAGTAACAAGTCGACTGAACAGTGACTTCAGCCAATAAGCTGCCATCACTGTTTGGGTATTCTGACAAAATAAAATAGCCAACAGTGGAAAATGTGGGGAAATGTATCCATCCATACTGTTTAGCGTGGATGGGGGAATCTATTGATTTTTCTAGTTCAGCCTAGGGTATGACCAGCCTAAATGTAATTCAGTTAGGGTTTACATCTTCCTAAAATATTGAATAAAGTGGGATAATAGCATATGCCAGTTATGAATGGTTGTCTAACTCTTCTTGGCTTTTTCCAAAATAATGCCCTGGAGTTACACTTATATAACAGCTGTGGTTTGACACATCTGACCCAAATAGACACAATGTTTGGGCAATAGCAGGTCTTCACAGGTTCATTTTCCCTATGTTAGTGTTACTAGGTCTTGGGTGTGAATGGGGAATAGGTGTGTTAAATTTTGTGTTATCGCTCTCGGTCTTTCATACTGGTCACTGGAAGTTCAACATGGTACCTCATGGCAAAGAACTCTCTGAGGATCTGAAAAAAAGAATTATTGCTCTATAAAGATGGCCTAGGTTATAAGAAGACTGCCAAGAAACTGAGCTGCAGCACAGTGGCCAAGACGATACAGCGGTTTAACAGGACAGCTCCACTCAGAATAGGCCTCGCCATGGTCGACTAAAGAAGTTGAGTGCACATGCTCAGCATCATATCCAGAAGTTGTCTTTGGGAAATAGACATATGAGTGCTGCCAGCATTGCTGCAGAGGTTGAAAGGGTGGGGGGTTAGCCTGTCACTGCTCAGACCATACGCCACACACTGCATCAAATTGGTCTGCATGGCTGTCGTCTCATAAGGAAGCCTATTCTAAAGATGATGCACAAGAAAGCCATACAAACAGTTAGCTGAAGACAAGCAGACTAAGGACATGGATTACTGGAACCATGTCCTGTGGTCTGATGAGACCAAGATAAACTTATTTGGTTCAGATGGTGTCAAGCATGCATGGTGGCAACCAGGTTGAGGAGTACAAATACAAGTGTGTCTTGCCTACAGTCAACCATGGTGGTGGGAGTGTCATGGTCTGGGGCTGCATGAGTGCTGCCGTCACTGGGGAGCTACAGTTCATTGAGGGAACCATGAATGCCAACATGTACTGTGACATACTGAAGCAGAGCATGATCCCCTCCCTTCGGAGACTGGACTGCAGGGCAGTAATCCAACATGATTACGACCCCAAACACACCTCCAAGATGGCTACTGCCTTGCTAAAGAAGCAGAGGGCTTAGGTCCCCTATTGAGCATCAGTGGGGCATCCTCAAACTGAAGGTGGAGGATCACAAGGTCTCTAACATCCACCAGCTCCGTGATGTCATCATGGAGGAGTGGAAGAGGACTCCAGTGTCAACCTGTGAAGCTCTGGTGAACTCCATGCCCAAGAGGGTTAAGGCAGTGATGGAAAATAATGGTGGCCACACAAAATATTGACACTTTGGGCCCAATTAGGACATTTTAACTTAGGGGTGCACTCACTTTTGTTGCCAGCGGTTTAGACATTAATGGCTGTGTATTGAGTTATTTTGAGGGGACAGCAAATTTACACTGTTATACAAGAGGTACACTCACTACTTTACATTGTAGCAAAGTGTCATTTCTTCAGTGTTGTCACATGAAAAGATATAATAAAATATTTACAAAAATGTGAGGGGTGTACTCACTTTTGTGAGATACTGTATGAATGTTGATTTGTAAAGCTCTGCCCTTTGAGTTATGTGGTCCTTTTAGTAAAAAATGCTGTCAAAATATAATATTGAACACAGTATACTGTTTGTCTTAAAAGGAGAAATACTTTTTTAACATACAGCCTATCAAACAAATTGAAAGGTGATTTCACACAGACCCTTTTGCTTCTTAACTTCCCCTTCACTTCCTTTTTGCTACATCTCTTTTGCTAAATGCATCCATAAATGTCCAGAGATAGGCAAAAAAGGTACATAAGCAAAAATGTATTACAGTTTTGTATTTTTCGAGGCTAGCTCCTGTCCCCTTACACTGCTGCCCTAGGCACTGTAATTGACCTTTTGGAGGTTAACACAAATTTCAGAACGCTAAATTATATCTTCAATTCAGGGCATGAGTCACTGCTTATTTGAATTTCTTACAATGCCAACAGCAGTACCTGTAAAGTGCCATTCTATGATGTATTTGCCCTTAAACTACATATGTCCTGGCATGTAAGCTCGTTAAATTCACGTTACCTGCTGCATGAATGGGCAGCATCTGAGGAACAGTTTTGCGGTGGCATAAATTCAAGTGGGATGGATTCCCGGAGAGGCGTCTGCCCTGGGGAAAGAGCAGGAATTTACACTCAAGTAGATTAAGTTAATTTATTCTACTTATAGGAGAGCATTAAAACTTCTTGAATTATGACGTATAAAGGGAAGCATATTTAAAATGTTAACATGTCCCAAACAGTATGAATAGCCTGATACGGTTCATAAGCCTAAAGGTGCCTAGAGGTGATAGTTTCCTGACAGTTTATGGCATCAGACACCATTTGCTGGGGCTCATTGTGGGTTATAGGAAAACAATTGTTGCTTTTCTTCTACCCCTGATATCTCATTGCTGGGGTTGTCTGCAGCATGGCTACATTGTTTGTTGCAAAGGCCAAACTGGAACAGTTGCCAGTTGTAACCATTGTTATTTAGAAACCTGTCATCAACGCTGATGCCAGTGGGTGCTCACAATGCTCCTTTCGCTGTCTCATCTGGCAAAAGTACCTGATGCTTCTGGGTATGGGGGAGCATGTATCCTAAAGCAAAACCCAAGAAAATTCCCAGCTCAACTTACCGTCCAGCCTGCAACTACCCAAATTATGTTGTCACTTCACGGCACCCCAGTATTATCTGCAGTCCTAACTATAACATTTTTGAGAGCCTCCATAGTAGAGGCACATACATAATAATGGATAGGCAGAGGACAGGTGAGCCAGAAGGGAGCCCACCACTTCTAAAAGGCACAGGGGCACACTGGACACCCAGGATATAGCACAATGGCAGCAAATGGAGGCTCTCAAAAATGTAGGGCTGCAGATAATACTGGGGTGCCGTGAAGTGACTCTGCAGTTTACGTATGTGTTTGCAAATGAATGCAAATGAAACCCCCATTTTTAACGCAAACTGTTGGACAGGATTAGACTGTTAGACTGTTGGTTGCAGGCTGGCTGGTAAATTAAAGCGGAGTTCCACCCAAAAATGGAACTTCCGATTTAGGCACTCCTCGCCCCCTTACATGCCACATTTGGCATGTATTTTTTTTGGGGGGGGGTGTATACCCGGTTTTCCTGTCCCTCTTCCACTTTCCATTTCTGGGCTGCCTACATGACTCCTCTCCTCCTAGGCAGCCCCTCCCTCCTGGCAATCTTCTGGCACATGTCACAGGTCCCAGAAGATTGCCTGGCCACTAGGAACGGCCGGTGCCCACACTTGCAATGACGGCGCCGCGGGGAGGAGGGGGAGACGAACGAGGCTTCAGACGCAGCCAATGCTGGACCATGAGACAGGTAAGTTACTGTTTATTAAAAGTCAGCAGCTACACTTTTTGTAGCTGCTGACTTTTAATAAACAAAAAAAACGAGTGGAACTCCACTTTAAGCTGGGAATTTTCTTTGGTTTTGTTTCACATGCATTGCACTTCCATGTGCTCCTTGCTGCTGTGAAGGCAAGTTATAAGTGGGGCAGTGGTTATTTGTCTGTAATGTTGGAATACTGGTGAGGGGACATACTGGACACCTTTGTTGCCATTGTGCTATATGCTGGGTGTCCAGTGCACCTCTGTGCCTTTAAGGAAGGATGGCCTCACCTGCCCTCTGCCTATCCATTATTATGCATGTGCTTCTACTATAGAGGCTCTCAAAAATGTATAGAGTTAGGACTGCAGATAATACTGGGGTGCTGTGAAGTGACTCTGCAGCTTACGCATGTATTTGCAAATGTGTGCAAACGAAACCACTGTTTTTAACGCAAACTTAGACAGGATAATTCAGTTGGTTGCAGGCTGGCTGGTAAGTTGAGCTGGGAATTTTCTTTGGCTTTGTTTTACATGCATTGCCCTTCCATGTGCTGTGAAGGCCATTTATAGGTGGAGGCCGTGGCCATTTGTCTGTACGGGAGCAGGTATCCTCCAGTCAGCTGACATAACCCCTCCCCCAGCATCTGACACCAGCTAACACTGGGGATTTTTGTGATGATTGTCCCTTTAAAGCCCAACTCTAGCCAATTATTTATTTATTTATTTTTTGATAGATCAGGGAACTTCTGCCAGGTTTTAAATGTGCTCTCTTTTCCCTTTGAAAGATTTCCCCTCACTTCCTGTACTAACAGCCAATAGAGACACAGACACTAGTTATAACCTGGCAAAGGTTCTAAACCTTACCCAACTCTATGAATTTTTATTTTTATTTATTTCTATACTTATTCTTCAAATCTCTAAAAAGGATCACAGGCCGCAAATATTTTTTTTTTCTTTTTAAACCACTGATTATGTCTAGACCTAACTCAAAATGCTAACAATGCGGTTAGTTAATATATACTGTGTCCAAATAAGGGCGTTCTGTGACACTATTCCTCTAAGTTATTTAGACAACCAGCATATGCAGGATGTTAGATGACTGATCAGTTCAATGACTATAAAATCAACAAATAGAAACACAACTGTGAAAGCAGACCTACCAATATTCTAGAATAGTGGAGAATATTTCACTTGAGTGTGGAAATACCCCTTTTGCCTCCTAACAGTCTCATATTTTAGCATCTCCGAAAATCGGCCTACAGTCATCTTTTTGTTTTCTCTATTAATCCTTGTTTGAACTGTTCTGAAACTTAAAGTGTATGCAAACCCAAGAACAAAATATAATGTGTTGCAGCAGTTTACCAGTACTTAGATGTGGTAGCTGCATTTGTTTTAGTTTTCATGATTTGTTTCTTTATTATTATCTGGTGATTCTGTCAGTAAAACTTCCTGTCCTAGGGTTGCAAGGCACACTGTATCTATGAAGGCGATAAATCCAGGACATGACTAGAGGACTGGAAAATGGCTCACCCTCTATGCATCTCCATAACATAGAAGGGAGGTGTTCTGTAGTTTACAAAGAAGAACTGGGCAGGGCTGACAATACTGATACTAAAGCTAAACAAAGTTTTTTTGATCCTAGTGCATTCCCTGCATTAAAGTGGTAGTAAACTCCTGAATGTTATTTTTACCTACAGGTAAGCTTATAATAAAGCTTACCTGTAGGTAAAAAAAAATATCTCCTAAACAAGCACCGTTTAGGAGATATTCCAGTGAGCAGCAGCTGGTGACGCCACTGGCACATGCGCTCTGAAGGAATGGCCCATGCCATTTCATCAGAGCTGTGTGCCGCGGCCGAAACTCCCGCACGCATGCGTGGGAGTGATGTCATCGCGGCATGGCCATCTCTCTCCTCTCTCCCTCTTCACACAGGGACTCAAACACTAGCAGGAGCCATTGGCCCAAATGCAGTGAGCAGGAAGTGGGGGCAGGGCTAAGCCCCGCTGTGTGTCTATGGAACCGTGGCTCTACAGACACACAGCTCTTGAGCGAGCAGGCACCGTGTGCCCCCATAGCAGCCAGCTTGCTATGAGGACATGTGAAGAAGGTGGAGCCAATGTTACTGGCGAGTGACCAGGGAAGAGGAGGATCAGGCCGCTCTGTGCAATACCATTGAGTATAACATGTTTGTTATTTTAATTTTTTTTTTTTTTAAATAATAACACTAAGGCCCCTTTCACACTTGTGCGACCCAATTTTACTGCAATTTTGCCACGATTTTACTGCGATTTTGACACGAATTTGGATCAGTAAGACTTTGGTCCGACTTTGTTGCAACTTTGGCTCAATGAAAACATATTACAAAGTTGTACAGAAGTAGTACAGAAATCGCATCTATATTATTCCGGTGTGATTTGCATGAGACTTTGATGGTTTAACATTGAAGTCTATGGACTTCAATTTGCATCAAAATTGGACCAAAGTAATGCAGGGACTACTTTGAAGTCGGCAGGACTTGAAAGTCGTACAGATATGAATGGTACTCATTGGAAATAATGGGGAACGACTTGTCATGGGACTTTGCAGTCCCAAATCGCAGGACAACTCGCACAAGTGTGAAAGGGGTCTTATACACAGGACAGCACTGGATTTTTGACAGGATCAACATTTTTTTTTACACACAGTGAACAGATATAACAAAAATTAAAGAAACTCATTGTTAGAGTATATAAACTCTTTAACCGCTTGCCGACCGCTGATCGGCAATTGACGGCGACAAGGTGGCTCGTGAGCGCAAAACGCCGTCATACGACGGCGGGCGCGCTCACGAGCCTAGTGAGTGCGCGCGCGCCGGCAGAGGCGCGCCCGCGCGCTCACTGTGTTCGGGGAGGGCCAGGGAGCTGGTGCGGCGGCTTCGATTGCCGCCGGCTACCCGCGATGGCCCCCCCGGAGCGAAGGAGCGGAGGTCCGTGTATGTAAACACGGACCTCCGCTCTGTGTGAGGGGGAAGGGATGTGATCACAGCCTTCCTGTATACGAAGGCTGTGACCACTTCCCTTCCCCAGCTAGGGCAGTCCCCCTACAGTAAGAACACGCCCAGGGAACACAGTTAACCCTTAGAGCGCCCCCTGCAGGTTAACCCCTTCACTGCCAATGACATTTACACAGTAATCAGTGCATTTTTATAGCACTGATCGCTGTATAAATGCTAATGGTCCCAAAAAAGTGTCAAAATAGTCCGACATGTCCGCTGAAATATCGCAGTACCGCTAAAAATCGCAGATCGCCGCCATTACTAGTAAAAAAAAAAAAAATAATAAAAACCCCAAAAATGAATTCTCATCATCCGTAAACGCGACCACTTTTGCGCAAACCAATCAATAAACGCCGATTGCAATTTTTTTTATCGCAAATATGAGGAAGAATATAAATCGGCCAAAAACTGTGAAAAAAAATGTTTTTTTATATTTTTTTTTGGATTTGTATTTTAGCAAAAAGTAAGAAATTTGTTTTTTTTTGCAAAATGGTCGCTCTTCTTTTGTTTATAGCGGCGATCAGAAATGACGCAGAGGGGATCAAATACCACCAAAAGAAAGCTCTATTTGTGAGAAAAAAAGGACGCAAATTTCGTTTGGGTACAACGTCGCACGACCGCGCAATTGTCAGTTAAAGCGGCGCATCGACAAATCGCAAAAAGGGCTCCGGTCCTAAAGCAGCAAATCCTTCTGGGGCTGAAGTGGTTAAAGAGGAAGTAAATCCTGATGGGTTTTACTTCCTTTTTAGTTCCCTGCAAAGTAAAAGCATAATGTGCTAGTATGCATCACATACTAGCACATTATGTGACACTTACCTGCTAACGAAGCCCACGCTGTCCCTGTTGGAGGCCGCATCCATGTTCGCCCCTCTTTCTTCCGGGGGCCACGGACTCCAGCTCTGTGACTGGCCGGAGCCACGTGATGTCACTACCTAGCATGCGCGCGGGAGCCGCCAGTCACGGGACTCACTAGTGAAGAAATGGCATGGAGGGCTGCTTCTTCACAGCACATGCGCCGATTACATCATCGGCGTTGTACAAAGTAAATATCTCCTAAACGGCGCACGTTTAGGAGATATTTACAGTACCAATAGGTAAGCCTTATTATTGTAAATTTAGATATACAACCACATTAAGAGTCAGTGGATTCAAAGTTGAAGTTTCGATTTTGGAAGGGTCTGGAGAAATAAACCACCCAACATTTTCTTACATGTCATGGACTTGCTGTGTTTAAATTCATAGGTCTGCACACTTGCCATGCCCATCTCAAGAGGTTTTACTCATCTTGCTGGTATTTTATTTCGTTTATAAGTTGGAAAAGGAAATAGGAGCAGGAACACCAAAATGTAAATGCAGACAGAGCCAGCAATTAAAAAAAAAATGCTTCTGGAGTCCCAGAGCTGCGTAAGAAGCCAGGGGGTGACTCAGCCGACTCCACCTACAGCTGAAATATCACTTATGGGAAGACCAACCCTTTTAGCCCAAAGTGGTGGTTTAATTTAGCAGGTGATGAAGAATCATATACCTCATTTAATAAGCTTGTTAAAACTAAGAGTTTTCATTTCCCAGAAATTTCCCAGAAAATCTGGAAATTTCTCAGAAATTTCACCATTTTGGTAAAATGCACTGGAACCAATAGTAAGGGTGAAATAACGGAACATTTCCTATCAAATACTTGCTATAATTTTCCTTTCCTGACAGACTCCATGGCAGCCTACGTGTGGGTTTACCCTGCCTCCTCTCCAATCCTATAGGACCCTACTCCCATTAATTTAGCCTCATGGTCAGTATACGTGTTCTGTAACTAGCCCCTCCTCTAGACCCAAGGGTGGGGACTCCGGCTGCCATAGAGTCCGTCAGGAAAGGAAAATTACAGTAAGTATTTGATAGGAAATTTTCTGTTTTCCTGACAGACTCCATGGCAGCTTAAAAAGTGTTTAAATTCCTGTGAGCGCTGATAGGGCCAACACCTGGACTCTTAGCGAGCTGACTGATAGGGATAACTCAAGCCCAGACTGCAAAAACTCCAGGACTTCCTGTTGGAGGATGTGAATTCTGCAAATCTGGTCCATATTCGCCCGTAGACTCTATTCGTGCTTGATCTTCTGGAAGTCATAAGGGTGGAGATAACTCCTGGGGCACAGCCAAGGGCCTCAAGCCTCTCCCTCTCAAAAACCAGACCATTAGGTGCAGCTGTGCGGGGCATGGGTGTTGGGCTGCCCCTTGAGATAAAAGATGTGGTCTGAGGGGAAGGGGCACCAGGGCCCAGAAGTTGAGTTGTGTCAGCAGTGGAAACCAGGGCCTGTTGGGCCAGAAAAGGTACTATCGCTAATATCTCGACCCTCTCTGACCGGAGTCTCTGCAGGAACCTGAGAATGATTGGCACTGGCGGGAAGGTGTGTTCCCTGCTGAATCTCCAACTGTCCATTAGGGCATCTACCCCGAGCTTGTGATTGCAAGGGGAGTCAAACAGATCAACCTCGGAGTCGAAACCCAGGGACAGTATCCATTCGAACACCTCCACATGAAGGGACTACTCGCCGTTGTTCAATTGGACCCTGGAAAGGAATTCTGGACTCCGGGAATTTAGACTGCTGAGATATCTGTCAGGAACCTCTGGGCCCATGTTAGGATTGGCTCCACCTCCTGTAGTAGGGGAAGACTCTGAGTCCCCCCTTGTCTCTTCACGTAGGAGACCGCCGGCATATTGTCCATCCTCAGCAGCATGGTCTTCCCCTCCGTTAAGTGGCAAAAGGCTTGAACAGCACAGTAGGCCACCCGTAACTCCAGGGTGTTTGATTCTGGAATGCAGGGAAGTGGACCCCTCCTTCCCTGGTCAATCTCTGACCCGCAGTGGGCCCCCCATCCTGAGCTGCTGGCATTGGTTGTGATTACGATCCATGAAGGAGGGGTGATGGAGTGACATCTGAGCAGGCTGTCCTTCATGACTGTTGTCATGTAGATGAGGTGGTCGTCTCTGTCCGGCTTACATTGCTGTAGAAACCCTGTTTGAAATGGGTGCATCCTCCACAGAGCCCATTTGATCATGGGGGACATGGAGACCTTGGTGCCGATGATGCTGAGGCATTGGGAGGCTCTTAGATGTGAAGAGGATAGGGCTAGCCGTACCCTGTCCCGGAATACAGATATCTTCTCCAAGGGCAGGGAGATGCAGGGCCGATCCTAGGGTCACAGACGCCTGGGTGCAGAAATATTTCTGGCGCCCCCACATGGGCGTGGTCAACTTAATAACTCCCCCCTTTGCAAACGTTTCTATGGCTAAGGCCCTGTCCCATGCCGATCGGGATAGGAGAAGTGTAGATTCTCGGAGGGTTACGGAGTCGTAGTAGCCGTGGTTCCAGAGGTACAGGGGGTACTAGTTTACCCGAGACACCTCCTACGTGGGTAAAGTTTGTCCCAAAGATGTCGTTACATTCGGCCTGTCTCTGCTGGTGGAGTAGATGTACTGTTGTCAGTACTTCCTGTCGGACGAGTCTACAGTGAGGTAGTGGGGAGGAAGTACCTAGCATTAGTGTTGGTTACGGTCGTCGAGTCCTACCCCCCGGGTGACGCCCAGTCTCTAACTGGTCCCTTCCTCCCCAGGTGAA
>BLSH010478649.1:478104-500940 GCA_018402905.1 Glandirana rugosa | reverse complement strand
ACTCACCAATTACCGATTTCTTCCATGAGCGTTTATTCATTGGAATAGCAGGTACAGCATACAACAAATGTGACAGATGGTCGAAAGATGGTAACTGCAGGTCAAAACATAGTAATGTGTCCTAGGATGCGAGTAGATTGAGTGAGGCCTTCTAGCATGTAGCCATATTCTTTACCTCATGAGAGAGAGGACACAGGAAGAGGAAATAGAATAGCAGAGTGCACCCGGAACAGGAAGTTACAGAGTAGAGTGAACTAGGAAGAGGAAATAGCTCACAGAGGATGGGAGGTACACACTTAGAAAATACAATAGAAAGGTGTAATATCCAAAAGAACCACAAGATGGCATTGTAATAACCAACTATAAAAACATTACTATAGCTGCATATTTATGTTACATGCAAATCATGTGACAGAACACAAGCCCAACTTGATATTGTACCCAAATACGGTAGATTGTTTTTTTCCTTTTGCATCCTGATGTAAACTCCAAAATAAAAAAAAGTCTACTTTGTCACTTTCTTTCTTAGGAATGATACTAAGGGATGAGGGCTCTGAAAAAAAAAAAGCAGCATTCTAAGAGTCGGTTCATACAGGGGCAGTCTGACTTCAGGCGCGACTTTGTAGGCAATTTGACTGAGACTTCTAAGCGATTTTAGTGCGTCTTCAGTGTGACTTTGGGCAGACAATATAGCTCTTCTGACATCATTCCTTTTACCTGGGTAAATTATTTTCTTTTTCTTGTAAAGTTGCTTCAATATAGATGAGGATCCGACTTGGAGGCGACTTCCATTGAATTTTATGGGCACAAGTCGGATAGAAGTCGCCTTGACGTAGTACAGGAACCTTTTCTGAAGTCGGAGCAACTTTAGTAGTGTACATTAAGACGGCTCTCATTCACTTCAATGGGATTTCTTATGGCAAGCATCTTGGGGCGACACAAGTCAGATCTCTGTAGTGTGAACCGGCTCTAAAAGAGGACTGGTCTGTCCAAAATAAAGGTAGAACACATTTTTTTAAGTATCTTATAATTAACATCCCTATTTAATATAAAAAGAAAAAACAACCTGTTCATGTGTAGGAGGCCCACGTGACAGGGAACAGAATGAACTTTAAAGGCACACACGAGACCAAAACAAAGAGTAAAATTTAATGAAACATATATTTTATTGGTATACCATAAAAAGTAGTGGCAACAAAGTGCTCACTAGGACAAAAAATGTATCATTGTAAATATAATACGATCAGATACAAAATACTACAAAATACCCAGAGAACATTAATGTAGCACAGTCATGTGGGGTTGAAGTGTTTCGCTGAGAGGCTTCATCTGGACCATTTCTCAGACTATAGATAAACAAAATTACAATTTATACCTCAAAAGTAGACAATAAACAAAACATTCAATATAATTCATAGCGATGTGTGTGAAGCTTACATGACCTCCAAATGCTCCCAAGGGTCCAAGGTGATCAGGGGGGCGGACACAGGGGATGAAAGAGCTATATGTGGCCAAATAATATCCTAAATGTAAGAGAAGGGGGGAAATTCCATAAAAAGGGCTTAAATAAAATTTAAATAATTTTTATGGAATTTCCCCCCTTTTCTTACATTTAGGATTTTGTTTATTGTCTACTTTTGAGGTATAAATTGTAATTTTGTTTATCTACAGTCTGAGAAAGGGTCCAGATGAAGCCTCTCAGCGAAACGCGTCAACCCCACATGACTGTACTACATTAATGTTCTCTGGGTATTTTGAAGTATTGTGTATCTTATCGTATTATATTTACAATGATACATTTTCTGTACTAGTGAGCACTTTGTTGCCACTACTTTTTATGGTATACCAATAAAATATATGTTTTATTAAATTTTACTCTTTGTTTTGGTCTCGTGTGTGCCTTTAAAGTCCATTCTGTTCCCTGTCATGTGGGCTTCCTACACATGAACAGGTTGTTTTTTCTTTTTATGTCAATTTAAGGACGTGGCACGCCATGGAAGGCAATCTTCATTATATCCCTATTTAATAGTTGCAATAGTAGCAATTTTACAAAAATTAAACTATTTATGCAGCCCATTCCCAGCTGCACTTGAGGTCTTGAAATGTACCAAGCTGACCACCACTTCTTTAAGACCCCTTTCAACACTGGGGCGGTTTCAGGCCCTTTAGCAATAGAAATGGCCTCTGCAAAGCGCCTGAAAACCACCTCCCATTCATTCCAGTGTGTCTTTTCACACTGGGGCGGTGCGCTTGCGGGGCGTTCCGAAAAGTCCTGCAAGCAGCATCTTTGGGGAGGGGTTGGGAGCTCTGTATTTAGCGCTCCCAAAACTTCATGCCCATTGGAAGGAATGGGCGGCACTTTGAAAGCACCGCTAAACTGGAGGTTTTAACCCTCCTGCTAGCAGCCGAAAAGCGGCGCAAAAGCGCCACTTAAACAGCGATGCAGCATCGCTAAAACGAGCGGCACTTTAGCGCGAATGGACAGGCAGCTCAGTGTGAAAGGGGTCTTAATAGTAGTGGAGGCAATTTACATATAATAATTGCCAAACATACTTTCTTTACTATTCATATCTACATCCTTTTTATTTCTCTTCAAATACTTTTACACTGCTTTCCTCTTTTCTTTCTGATCTCTAACCATTAACTACACAAGAACTAATCTCCCCTCATAATATTTCATTGCATAAAAAAGAGCAGGAACTGAGTCAGACGGGATGCAAAGGGAGTCTATGAATCATACAAAGGAGAAGGAGGAGATGTTTCCAAATTCTGTACCTTCTGAGCCAGATCATTTCATTGCTGACCTCTCAGTAATGTTTTATGATTATGTATGTAAAAAGAAAGAATCCACTCATTGTGGTTTCCGTTTTTTCTCTATATTTCTGCTCTTTTCTGAAAAGGAAGTTAAAGACACACAAACCCATTAAAAGATGTGTATATCACATGATTTATCTATGATTTTACAATGAAGATGCATTTATTTGTTATATATATTCAGCCAGGAATATTATACATTTTATAGCAGAACTCGCCCAAACTAGTCTGGTTTTTCGTGCAAAAAATCAATGACAAATGTTCAGATCAATTCAAAATCTAGCAATCCACAGAACAATACCAAAAATTGTCAGAACATTCTCCAGGTAATCAGGACGAAAAACCTATTTAACAAAAAAAGCATTTTTTTTACCTAAAATGCTGTACATTTTGTATATTTTTAGCTAAAAATAGGGTTTTTATTTGTTTCAAACATTAGCACATACATGTATAAGCACACTAGCACATCAAGACACCTCTATAAAGTGTGATCCCTAATGTCTGGTACACACAATGGGCTTATCGGACGAATGATCGTCCGTTTTTTCTTTTTTGCATGTTAGTCTCACATTGAAAATGAAGAGTTTACTGATTCAGTAACATACAAAATCTGGAAAATTATATTGGTATATCCAGGGACGGCCATGGGTCCCAGTGAGTCCATTGGATCTAGGCAGCACTTTGAGAGGGGCAGCAAATTGAACCACAGCCACCTCTCCTTCTCTTCTATTTACCCAGAAAATTGATGACCAAGATTTTTTTTCCAGCAGTTTTGTGTGTCATGATGACAACTGCCCACCGGGCTGCTTCGCCTGCTCCTATACTACCCTAGCCTGCCACGGCCCTAGCCTGTCTATATACTACCCTAGCCTATCTATATACTACCCTGACCTGTCCATATACTACCCTAGCCTGTCTATAGACTACCCTAGCCTGTCCATATTCTACCCTAGCCTGTCTTTATTCTACCCTAGCCTGTTCATATACTATCATAGCCTGTCTATATACTACCCTAGCCTGGCCATATACTACCATAGCCTGTCTATATACTACCATAGCCTGTCTATATACTACCTTAGCTTGTCTATATACTGCCCTAGCCTGTCTATATACTACCCTAGCCTGCCCCTGTACTACGCTACACTGTCTATATACTGCCCTAACCTGCCCCTTGGAATTGAACATAATGGTATTTCATATAATTTTGTATATAGACAAGCTGCTGTTGCATGTAAATCTGACTTCCTGATAAAATTTTAATTTTAGTTTTTATTATCATGATATAAAACAACGGATGTGGGGGGGGGCCTTTTGGTGGGCGTGATTTTTTTTTGGGGGGGCAGCATTTCATTCTTGGACCCAGGCAGCACAATGTCTTGGGTCAGCCCTGGGTATATCAAGGAGTGCAGAAATATTCCGGATTTTGCCCACTGAACATTTTTTCAGCTGCTTCTAAGGGTATTCTAATGATATTTTTTTTTCCTGCCTCTAAACGGCCCTCCATGTTAGCCTATGCGTCAGGGCCGGCCCTACCATGGGTCCCAGTGGGTCCATTGGACCTAGACAGCACTTTGAGAGGGGCAGCAAATTGAACCACAGCCGCCTCTCCTTCTCTTCTATTTACCCAGCAAATTAATGACCAAGATTTTTTTTTCAGCAGTTTTGTGTGTCATGATGACAACTGCCCCCCGGGCCGCTTCGCCTGCTCCTATACTATCCTAGCCTGCCACTATACTGCCCTAGCCTGTCTATATACTACCCCAGCCTGTCCATATACTACCCTAGCTTGTCCATATACTACCATAGCCTGTCTATATACTACCCTAGCCTGGCCATATACTACCATAGACTGTCTATTTACTAACATAACCTGTCTATATACTACCATAGCCTGTCTATATACTACCCTAGCCTGTCTATATACTACCCTAGCCCGCCCCTATACTACCCTAGCCTGTCTATATACTACCCTAGCCTGTCTACTATCCTAGCCTGTCCATATACTACCCTAGGCTGTCTTTATACTACCCTAGGCTGTCGATATACTACCATAGCCTGTCTATATACTACCCTAGCCTGTCTATATACTGCCCTAGCCTGTCTGTATACTACCCTAGCCTGCCCCTGTACTACGTTAGCCTGTCTATATACTACACTAGCCTGTCTATATACTGCCCTAGCCTGCCCCTATACTACGCTACACTATCTATATACTGCCCTACCCTGCCCCTTGGAATTGAACATAATGGTATGTCATATAATTTTGCATATAGACAAGGTGCTGTTGCATGAAAATCTGACTTCCTGATAAAATTAGAATTTTAGTTTTAACTATCATGATATAAAATAACGGATGTGGGGGGCCTTTTGATGGTCGTGATTTTTTTTGAGAGGGGGGCAGCATTTCATTCTTGGACCCAAGCAGCACAATGTCTTGGGCCAGCCCTGCCCTGGGTATATCAAGGAGTGCATCAATATACTGGATTTTGCATGTTACTGAATCTCACAGACGAGCTGTGCAGCACCCTGAGTTCCAGCTTACATGTGAGAGTCAGTCATTCATCTAGAGCGGCATTTCTTTGAAGAGTTTACTGAAGTTACGAAAATTATCACATGAGAGAATAAAAATTTGGAAGTGATGTAATGCGTTGTAGTGTATTTATATTGTATTTTCGAACAACAACTGTACTTATTCAGACTGGCTTCACACTGATGCAAATTCCCTCCGAATCCAATTCGCATGACAGAAGACTGTGACTGGCTCTTAATGGAGCGGGTTCACACAGCTCCGGAGCGGCTGCGGTCTGCATTGGAAAAGAGTCCTGTGCGCTATTGGCTCTGTTTCAGGTGCAAATTCAGGCAAAAATTCGGACCTGATTCGCACCTGAATCAGTGAACAGGGGCGCAATGGACCTCCTGTTGTGACCCACGGCCGCATCAGTGTGAACCCAGCCTAAACAAAAATGACCAGGTCGTATGAGAAAACTTTTCATGCTTGTCCTATCAGTTAAATTTGCATGAATTGTCGTATTCGGCTTTCGAAAGCTGTGTACTAATGATCAGATTATCATACAATCGCTTTGAAAGAGGTATTTTTCGTTTCATTTTCTGATTGTGTGTATGGGCCATTACTCTTCAGCTGTCATTGAGAGAGTTCCAGCTTGTTTGTGGCTTTTAAATGTATTTTCAAATTATGTGACTGAAACCTTTGCTTTTAACATGTGACGTTAAAACCATTTAACTAGGCTTTTTGTGCTGACTAGATGGGAGGTGTGCTGGGGACTTTTTGCATTGTATTGTGGTTTTTCTATGTAGTTGAGTCCATCAGTAAAGCCTATAAGCAAATTACCAATGGTCCCCAAAGCAACATCACAAAGCTAGGATCACTATAAAGAACTTTTTTGTGGTATTAATTGTCCTAATCTTACTTAGCTTACATGAGATGACTATTTTTACTCTCTAAGCAGAAAAACTGGGTGGCCAATAACTATACAGGGAAAACTGCCTCGTTGTCTCTGCTGCCTACAGGCACAGGACTACTGTAACTGATGGTTAATCCGAGCCTGAGAAAGCAGTAGAAGTCATTTCACACATGAATGATGAAATCATGCTGCATGGCACCATTACAAATATGTGTTTTACTTTCTTAGACTGCGCCAAAGTTCTAGGCCAAACTTTGGAGATCCATTTATCTGTGATTTCCTCTAGGTGTCAAATATTTCCTACATAATTCCATGTCACATACACCAACTGTGGTTCAGTCTAAAAATGCCCACACACATTACAGCTTATGTACATAAATTATCCTGTTGCCCCCAGGTCACATTTTGTAATGAGCACCACAGGATGCTTCACCAATTTGTCACAGCAGGAGAGGGTGCCGACACCAGCTTACCCAAATAAATGGGACAAGTTTTCTAACCCATTCAATCACTAGCTTCACTCAGTGTTGTCATCAGCTGTCTGGGTAACTGTCATCTTATATCTATACCTGCCCCAAATGATAATCAGCATTTAAATGTCTATATGCAGTATATCCTATAATCTCCGTAGCCTTCTCATTTCACTGCTTACCACAACAGATGAGAACCATTGATGAACTATAGCTGTGCTATGATCACTGGCCTTTAATGTTTTTGATTTTATTTAAGCGATTTAAGTACAGGAAGATTTCAGACAGTAAAATGATTTATTTAAAAATGTGTTTTATATAATCATTCCAAATAGATATTTTGCTTGTGCACTAGGCATGTTCATACAGATAAAGCATAGAAAAGTGAACCACAGGCAAAGAGACGCCAGAAAGAAAAAGGAAGCAGCAAAAACACAAAGTACTTAATATATATATGTTTATACATATAATATATATTTTTACAAGAAGAGTTTATTATCACTTTAACCAAAGATTTGTGCTGTTGTGAAGTATCTGTGAAACACTTTGAGATGTTCTATTCAGCTACTAATAGTATTGTGGTTCATAAAGCATAAAGCATATCCCAATGTTACAGACTGTGTATTTTGTCATATGACTTGTATTAATTAATGTCAGACGGCATGTCTGTTTTAAAATATGTTTCTCACATGGAACATGGGTTGTTATAGCAACTCACCCTGCAACATTACCTTAAACCTCAAATAAAACTCAGTCAACTGTTAATGTGTCTGTAAAGTCAAAACCTTTTGGGGGTTTTTTTTTTGATAGTGTGTGTGTGTGTGTCTTTGATCCATCTGGGAGATTTTCCATCACTTCCTGCCCCTAAACCATAACAGGAAGTTAGAGGAAATCTCTCCAAATAAGTGAAATTCTCTGGAATTAGTCACTGGAACTGGAATGGTTGTCCTTATTGGAAAGTTTTCCCTTCTCTTCCTGTTTCAGTGACAATTCAAATTGTTGCATTTCCTTTTACTTTATGTCTCAGTGACAATAGCCATGAGGGCAGTTCGAGAGGGTGAATCTCCCCAGCAAAGCCAGACAACAATAAAAAGCTGACAAGGGTTCGAACACTTCCAAAACAATTGCAAAAGTTTTATGCTTGCATACACTTTAAAGTGAAATTACTCCTATTATGGGATTATACCCTGTTCCAAATTATTATGCAAATTCTATTTCAGTGTCACAAAGATTAAATATTTTGTTTTTCAGTTTAACTCATGGATGGCATTGTGTCTCAGGGCTCTTTTGATCACTGAAAATAATCTCGGGCACCTGTGATAATTAGATTGCCAGGTGAACCCAATTAAAGGAAAAACTACTAAAGGAGGGTGTTCCACATTATTCAGCAGAGCACCATTTTCAAGCAATATGGGGAAGAAAAAGGATCTCTCTGCTGCCAAAAAGAGTGAAATAGTTCAATGCCTTGGACGAGGTATGAAAACATTAGATATTTCATGAAAACGTAAGCGTGATCATCGCACTATTAAGAGATTTGTGGCTGATTCAGAGCACAGACGGGTTTGTGCAGATAAAGGCACATTGAGGAAGATTTCTGCCAGATCCATGCATCGGATCAAGAGAGCAGCTGCTAAACACCCATTACATAGCAGCAAACAGATATTTGAAGCTGCTGGTGCCTCTGGAATCCCACGGACATCAAGGTGTAGAGTTCTCCAGAGTCTTGCAACTGTGCATAAACCTTCCATTCGGCCACCACTAACCAATGCTCACAAGCAGAAAAGGCTGCATTGGGCAGAAAAATACATGAAGACTAGTTTTCAAACAGTCCTGTTCACTGATGAGTGCCGTGCAACCCTGGATGGTCCAGATGGATGGAGTAGTGGATGGTTGGTGGACGGCCACCAGGGGAGGGCTGGCAGCCATAGGCCTGGGGGGCAAGTCCAGTCAAGTGGCCCATTGAACCACCGAATCAGCTCACCATCCATGCCCACCCAATGGGCCTAGCGGGATCCATGGTAGGGCCGGCCCTGGGCGCCCCCCCCTTTGCCTGCAGTTAGTTGGTGGCTGCGCCCCTGGGCCCTATTTCCTTCCTCCACAAGAAAAAAAAAGTGTGAGCGGGCAGCAGCCATCGGCTATTTTAAATGTAAGTTAGGGTGGCCTGGGGGGCAATTGCCACCCTACCCCCTGGGCCAGCCCTCCCCTGACGGCCACCCTGTTCCTCATGGGAAGAGAGCTTGTCGGCCCCTTTAGAGTCCCCAAAGGTGTAAAGATGACCTCTGCAAAGTATGTGGAGTTCCTGACTGACCACTTCCTTCCCTGGTACAGAAGGAAGAACTATGCTTTCCATAATAAAACCATATTCATGCATGACTATGCACCGTCTCATGCTGCGAAGAATACCTCTGCATCAATGGCTGCTATGGGGATAAAAGGAGAGAAAGTCATGGTGTGGCCTCCATCCTCCCCTGACCTCAATCCTATTGAGAACCTTTGGAGCATCCTCAAGCAAAAGATCTATGAGGGTGGGAGGCAGTTTACATCCAAACAGCAGCTTTGGGAGGCTATTCTGACATCTTGCAAACAAATTCAAGCAGAAACTGTCCAAAAACTCACAAGTTCAATGGATGCAAGACTTGTGAAGCTGCTATCAAATAAGGGGTCATATGTTAAAATGTAACAAATGTTTAAAAAGTTAAAATATTGTTCAAAGTTTGATTGAAATAGCTTTTGATTTCAGTAAATATGCTGCAAACACAACAAATGACAATTGTCAGTGCATTGTAAGTTTTTTATTTTGAAAAAAATACTGTTATCATTAGGAGGTTTGTTTGAATAAAATTTGAATTGTACTCTTAATAGTTGATAACATGAGAATTATACTGACTGTTGTTTACATCAATTATTTAGGTAAATGAGAAAAATATCATTGGCATAATAATTTGGAACAGGGTGTAATCAGCAGCTATTTTACAGCGGTGTGTGCTGGTGTGTGTTAGCATATGTCTTTATGAACAATGGGTGTGCTTTTTATGCATTTTTTTCCATAAGGTACTGTTTTCACCATTTTAATGTTTTTTTTACCTCTTAGTGCTGCAACAGTATCTCCTCTAGTCTTTTTCAGCTACTTTCTACCTACATGTATGAGCTCCAGCGGCAGCTAGATGGCATTTTTTCCACTTGTAGTCTCCATCGGGTTTCCGTATCACAGGGGGACAATGCAGAAAAACAATTCGGGACAGGTGTCACCCCATAGCAGGAAGAGCCTCAACATGAGTGTAATGGCAGGATCACCAGATATTCTATTTCAATCATTGTTTATTCATTTCACTAAAAGAAAAGGAGATATAACAGTATGACGTAACAATAGCAAAGGGTTACAAGGTAACCCAAAAGAGGTAAGTACAATATATCTGAGAGTGCTCCCAGAGGTATGGTAACATACAATATGCCATGAAAGTAAAAATGGTTATCACAAAATACAAAGTGATATCCATATATCGCACTTTGATCAATCCCCATTAAGAGTCCACCAGATATTCTTTAACCACTTACCAACCGGAAGGTTTTGCAGCTTTAGCACCAGAGCACTTTTTGCGATTCGGCACTGCGTCGCTTTAACTGACAATTGCGCGGTCGTGCAACGTTGCACTCAAACAATATTTGCGTCCTTTTTTTCCCACAAATAGAGCTTTCTTTTGGTGGTATTTGATCGCCTCTGCGTCATTTCTTATCGCCGCTATAAACAAAAGAAGAGCGACCATTTTGCAAAAAAAAAAAACAAATTTCTTACTTTTTGCTAAAATTCAAATCCAAAAAAAAATATAAAAAAACATTTTTTTTCACCGTTTTTGGCCGATTTATATAATTCCTCATATTTGCGATAAAAAAAATTGCAATCGGCGTTTATTGATTGGTTTGCGCAAAAGTGGCCGCGTTTACGGATGGTGAGAATTCGTTTCTGGGGTTTTTATTTTTTTTTAATTTTTTACTGGTAATGGCGGCGATCTGCGATTTTTAGCGGTAATGCGATATTGGGGCGGACATGTCGGACATTTTTGACACTTTTTTGGGACCAATGACATTTATTCAGCGATCAGAAATTTAAATGTCCACTGATTACTGTATAAATGTCATTGGCAGTGAAGGGGTTAACCTGGGGGGGAGAGCTAGGGGTTAACTGTGTTCCCTGGGTGTGTTCTTACTGTGGGGGGTTGGGCTAACATGGGCATGAGAGATCTAAATGATCCCAGTGACAGGGATCAGTAGATCTCTCATACCCCACTGACAGAGCGGGGAACCGCCGTGTTTACATCGGCGGTTCCCCGTTCTTTCCCTGTAGCCGCTCATCGCGGCTCGCCGGCGGACATCGGGTCCGCGCGAGCCGCGGGCACACTCCCCAGGAGTGCGGCGGGTGCGTGCGTGCGCGCGCCCCCTGGTGGCTAAATGCAGATCGCCGCTTATTTACGGGGATTCGCGCAGGGCTCCCCCACTGCCGCCGTAAAAAGACGGCGTGCGGTGGGGAACCGGTTAAATGAAAGTTACACATTTAAAAACATTAAAATAACCTTTCTGTTGGGAAATATCTACTTTACAAGGTTCTAGTGATCATGGTCTTAATTGAATGATGTCTCCATCAAAGCCACTATACAAAGGGAATTAAGTGAATGCACACTAGTATCCCAGATTGTGGGAGGAAGGAGTTGGCTATTGTGGCCAGGGTTCTGGAAGACTTTATCTGCAGTGATAGCCAACAGGACTAAATCAGTGTTGAATAGCAAGATACATGGCTACATCTAAGGCCTGAGTCACATACGGGGGAAATCACATTATCTTCAATGGTGCCCATTCACATCAATGTGACTCCATACAGTATGATTTTTGAAAAAAGTTCCTGTACTACTGTGGGGCGCTTTACAGTGTGATAAGGCCCCATCAAACTCACATTCACATTACATATTGCACTGAAAATCACAAAGTCACATTACATATTGCACTGAAAATCGCCTCACAATCGCAGTAGTGTGAACCAAGTCTAAGTTTGTGATGGTGGTATAAAGTAGATAAATGTTTGAGAAACTGTCATTATATATTAACTAGAAACATGTTTAACTAGAAAATTCAGATCAATTAAAACATCCACCTAAATATTTCTCTCATATAAACAAGCATGTACAAGTGCATATTTCACAATGGAAAGCGATTTAAAAAAAAAAAACAGTGGGCGTCATAGCATACAGGCACTTCAACTGCAATGTGAACTGTTGGCTGTGGATTGTGCAGCACACTGGAGTATGGGGATTTCCAGGAATGTAAACATAAGACCATCCTTAATAAGACCTTCTGACACCACATATGCTGACAGATGTCGTCTTTATTCCCTTCATTCTGTCTTCAAGCCACAGACATCCAAGTGGGATATTACTTGTTTTCAGCTCTTCCTCAATCACTGAGAAATAAAGGAAGGCAAAACTGGTGCTCTTAAAGATATAAAAAATGTTGAAATTCTGGCTACTTTTGGCCAAGGGGCAATCAGTGCTTATATGGTCATTTGAGTGCAAGTGTGTGATGTGTTCTTCTTGTGAAAAACTATCCTAAAATATGCAGATTGCTAGGACAATGTATGCCAGCGACACTAGGTACCCTGGGGCTGTCCATATCTGTGCTTACCTGACTAAACCCTGCTGGAGGCTGTTCTACTGCTATTCCTCATTTATGAAATATCATGGCCTACATTATTTGCTTTCTCATTCTTTCACAAAAGTCATATTGGGCTTCTAAAAAACATGTATGTAGCGCTACTCCCATAGGAACTGCTGATTAGCATGGGTCTTCTGTTCTTTGCCTCAACCTTTTCCAAAATCCTCAGCTCCTCTAACACACCAGGTTGAGTGTACAAACGTACATTATCGCAGGAAATCACTGAAAGTAATACTTAGTACCCAGTAGTAGTGCTATATCAAAGAAAACAGGCACCAAACCAGGTAGTAAAGGCAAACTTAATATATTGTCACCCAATATGGTTGGTAACTAGGCAAGCATAAAATGGATTAACAATGGTAATAACACTATGTAGCATGCAAAATGATTAACACTAAGGACTAGGCATAAGATGGCATTTGGTATCCAGATCAGCATAAACAGCAGCAAGGCCACCTCAAATGCAGCAGTAAGCAGTAGTAAAGTTTCATCTACAAAGTGCTGGAACTATACTGCCAGAGCACATTTATGGCATCGATGCTAGTCTTAGACCAACTGGGTATGCACTGTTCAAAAGAAAAGGAAAATGGATAGCATGGGGAACAAGGGGAATTGCAGAATAATTATTACGGGGGGGTTGGGGGCAATCCTTTGCTATGTTCTTCTGCCGACAATCGTTGTTGCCCTTTAAAAGCGTTAGTGCACTTAACAGGTACAGTAAGAACGGTACAGTCTCGACACAGGTGCAAGGTAGATGTTGTTCAGATGTGGTAAAAGTTTGGTATAATGCGCGACAGAGTTGGTATAGGTGCAGCCTAGGTTTGAAATATCTGCAGTACAGAGTGCAGTATGTGTGCCGTATGGATTGGGTGCACTTGGTGCCCGGCTCTCAGTGGCTTAGTCCCTACTAGCAGTTTTAGCAGTAGGTGAAAAGCCCGCTCACCAGTCCCCGGTATGCTGCGGTGACCTTTCATTGAAGAAGGAGTGCCCCCCCCTCGGTCTCTCCCTGAAAGCAAGGGTTAGTGGATGCTTACGTCTCAATGTGGCAGTGGTGCAGGTACTTTTATCTGGACGGTGCTACGCTGCCCCTGGGTGTCCTATTGCCCATTCTCAGGCTCGGATCTTAGCTGGTATGGTCTCCCGCTGGCAGGCAAATATCCAGAGATAGGTGCTCTCTATCTAACTCCCTCAGTGCCAAGAGGAAGAACGTTGCTGGGCAGTTTTTTAAAAGGCATCTCTCCACTCCTACTGCACAGTGCATATTGGGATCTGTAGTGTAAGGGGTCCATTCGTCCCACTATATGGATGTTGTCTCATACTATGGCTCCCAGTATCCAAAGCACTCTGCATAAAAGTCTATAGGCTTGCTTGGCTTTAGCTCTCCCCCTGCTGGCCGGAGTAGAATGGTGTATTATAACATCAGTATCTCAGCAGAGGGAGAGAAAAGTAAAAGAGGCAATGTTTCCCTCTCCATATTGCTGTAGCCCCCCCCCCCCCAACTTGCTACATATACAAGATCAAGCAAAACAATTTTACCATACATATCGCATAGGTGCAAATACAGCGGATTAAAAAGGTTATAGGCGTATAAAAACGTAAAAAGAAAAACCAAGAGGGGCATAGCAGAATAGAGAGAATGTGCCCCAAAACCAAAAGGGATCAGAGAAAAGAGAACTAAAAAGACCCCTTTCACACGGGGTGGATGCCAGCAGCGGATCGGCCCCGCTCAGCAGGGGATCTCTCCGTTGATCTCCGCTGAACAGGTGGACGACGGGGGTCCATGTCTGCTCTACTGATGCAAACATAGCCTACTGTTCTCTATGGGGCGGCCAGATGGAAACAGAATGCCTGTCTATTTTATTTCCATCTGACTGTCATCTGATCGGATCCTCTATAAGGATGGGGAACAGATCCCCATCCGTATTTTCTTAGCGGACCGGATCTGATCAGATGCCGGCAGGTGTCAGCAGACTCATGTCCGTTGACATCTGCCGCTCCATAGAGAAGAATCACTAGTGGCTTCTATAGAATACAATGGCTCGGCAGGAGGGATTCCCTTATCAGCACTGTCTGTGTTGATGGAATCGTGCAAATTTGAAATGTGCACCGTCTATGGCCCGCCTTATAGGCTTACCTGTAGGTATAAGATAAAAAGCAGTTTACTACCACTTTAATCTACTGCCTCCTGTTTCTAACTGACAGCCTCCTTTTTGTTAATGGGCGATCCGGCGATTAAACGCAGGGTTTATCTGTTAAGAAGCTTAGCTCTAAAGGTCTACAAATGATGACCATTTTACAGCAGTCATGTTCAAGGTACCTGCCTATGCACTCAGGGGAGTGCCCACAGTCAAAGCCCAGGCTGGACATACTCTGTGTGCCTCTTAAATTGTTAATGATATAATTATGGAATTTACAGAAAGGTTGACTTACTCACACAGTGCAATTGTATTTCCCTCACTTGACATGTGTCTTCTTCTTAAATTGTTAATTAGATAATTATAGAGTTTACACAAAGATTGACTTATAGTACAATCATATTCTTGTCTAAAAAAACATAGCTTTTATAAATAAGCATTTTTAATATAAAGAGATTTGAATTCAGATGGGAAGTCATTAATAATTGCATATTGTATATGGATTGTTTTAAATATCATCACCTTGTACAAAAAAATATTTTTCCCAAACCCTCTGTGCTAAGAATGGCTTGGTCTTGACCCCAACATTCAGGCTACAACGCATGTCATTTTGAAGAGTCCTTTCTATATAGAGCATGACTGTAATTACAACTTTAAGGTTTCATGCACACAGGACTTTAAAAAAATGTCCAAAAAACGCCAGTAGCTTATCATGGATGTTTTCAGCTTTTACCGGCGCTTTTTTGCGTTTTTAAAGGGCCAGCATTTTTTTTTTTTCAATTGGTCTAAAACGTCCAAAAACATTGGGGATCAATGTTTATGAGTGTTTTTGAGCGTTTGAGCGTTTTTACAGCTAAAAAAGGATCCAAAAGAACCCTCTGGTCTTGGGTTTTTTTTACAGCTCAAAAACGTCACTGCTAAAAACAGCCTATGTGTGTGCATGAACACATAGGATAACATGATGGAGGGTTTAGGCCTCATACACACAGACGTTTTTTTGACGCCAACGTTTTTGGCGTTTTTTGCAGCTCTCCATGTTAGTCAATGGCTCCATAAAAAGGCAACATTTTTTAGCTATAGAGGGGCGTCTGCGTTAGTGAGCTGAAACTAGAACCCACGGCCAGCGCGTTCTGAGGCTTTAACGTTTTGTCGTTTTTAACGCTGACGCCGCAAAATGCTCACTAACGCTGTACCGGCATTAACTGGCGTTTTTCACGCTGACGTTTTTAGGTTGAAAATAGCAGAGGATTTTTTTAAAAAAAAAAAAACGCCTATTGACGCCGACGTTTAAAAACGCTCATTGACGCCTATGCAAAGCCGAAAAAACGCAGATTTTTTGCCTGACGTCGGGCCCGACATTTTGCTTATTTTTTAACATACGCCCGTTTGTATGAGGCCTTATTGACTGTAGAAAAAAATGTCTGCAGCTGAAAACAGCTGCTGAAAAATAGTCGAAAAACGTCCTGTGTGCATGAGGCCTAATGCTGTGGACCCCAAAAGTCAGTATTCTAAGGGTAGTTGTTGCAGTAAACTCTACACTGTAGCCCAGCCAGTGAGGGTATTTTGGCTATTAGGCCTCATACACACAGGACATTTTTTGACTGTTTTACAGCAGCTGTTGTCAGCTGCAGACGTTTTTTTCTACAGTGGCTAAATGTCGATCCCCAACGTTTTTGGACGTTTTAGATCAATTGGAAAAAAAAACGTGAAAAAATGCCGGTAATATAACACTGGTAAAAGCTGAAAAAATCACTGATAAGCTACTGACATTTTTTGGAAGTTTTTTTAACCACTTGCCGACCGCCAACCACAGGTTGATGGCGACAAGGTGGTTCGTTATCGCAAATCGCCGTCATACGACGGCGGCTGCGATAACGCGCACTGTGAGCGCGCGCGCGCCGCCGGAGGCGCTCCCGCGCGCTCACTGTGTTCGGGGAGGGCCAGGGAGCGGGTGCGGCGGCTTCGATTGCCGCCGGCTACCCGCGATGGCCCCCCCGGAGCGAGTGAGCGGAGGTCCGTGTATGTAAACACGGACCTCCGCTCTGTGTGAGGGGGAAGGGCTGTGATCACAGCCTTCCTTTACGTGAAGGCTGTGATAACTTCCCTTCCCCTGTTAGGGCATCCCCCATACAGTTAGAACACGCCCAGGGAACATAGTTAACCCTTAGCGCGCCCCCTGCAGGTTAACCCCTTCACTGCCAATGGCATTTACACAGTAATCAGTGCATTTTTATAGCACTGAAGTGTCAAAATGGTCCGACATGTCCGCCCCAATATCGCAGTACCGCAAAAAATCGCAGATCGCCGCCATTTTTAGTAAAAAATAAAAATAAAATAAAAACCCCAAAAATGAATTCTCATCATCCGTAAACGCGGCCACTTTTGCGCAAACCAATCAATAAACGCCGATTGCGATTTTTTTTATCGCAAATATGAGGAAGAATATAAATCGGCCAAAAAAGGTGAAAAAAAATGTTTTTTTATATTTTTTTTTTGGATTTGTATTCTAGCAAAAAGTAAGAAATTTGGGTTTTTTTGCAAAATTGTCGCTCTTCTTTTGTTTATAGCGGCGATCAGAAATGACGCAGAGGTGATCAAATACCACCAAAAGAAAGCTCTGTTTGTGGGAAAAAAAGGACGCAAATTTCGTTTGGGTACAACGTCGCACGACCGCGCAGTTTTCAGTTAAAGCGACGCAGCGCCGAATCGCAAAAAGGGCTCCGGTCCTAAATCTGGAAATCCTTCCGGGGCTGAAGTGGTTAAAGTCCTGTGTACATGAAGCCTTAAATGTGGATAAACTTTTAAGTGGTGTATATTTAGAGGCATTCTCTGACGCTTTTGTTGTCAGATTGTAATATATCCCATTATTGGGGATTAAAAGAGATGCTTCAACACCAATAAGCAAATACTTGAATTAGGATAATGGTCCACTTACCCCTTTCACTATAGTTGAACTCTCCTTTTGATTGGCAGGTAGAGATGGCCCCTGTTCGGTTCGCACCAGAACTTTCGAACATCGCAAAAGTTCAGAACCGAATAACGAACCCCATGGAAGTCTATGGGACCCGAACTGTTAAAATCAAACGTGCACATTTAATATATATATGCAAGTAATTATGCATACAATGGTTATGGGGGTTTGGGTACTGCACTGGGAGACATATATCAATGAAAACTAATTGGTCTTTGGGTGTAAATTGTGCCCATGAAACCTACACCAAAAACATTGTTCCAGATGGAATCAACACCCACAACGCTAGGCAGCCTAGAAGTCCTGTAGAGATTTCACTTCCCAAAAACACTTAATCAGTGACATCAGCATCAGGGGCTTCATAGCTGCTGGTAATCCAGGACTGATTAATTTTGATAAATATCAGACGGTCCACGGAGTCTGTGGACAGACGTGTTCTTATTATCAGTAACAAAACCTCCAGCAGCACTGAATGCCCATTTGGAAAGTAAGCTGGATGCAGGGCAGCCCAGCAGCTCTATTGCATACTGGGCAAGTTCTGGCCAGTGGTCTATTCTTATGACCCAGTAAGCCAGTGGATTGTTGATTGGAAAGCTCTCCATCTCTGTTTTCACCCCATAATAATCGTCCACCATGTGATGCAGACGCTGCCGATGGGATGTGGAAGCTGACAGCCCTGGGCGGTGAGCACTAAAAAAATAGTGAAATGCATCACTTAGGCGGCCGCCTTCACCAACGCTCCTCTCTTGACCAACAGAAGCCTCAATACTACGTTTTCCACGACACTATAAACTAGAGAAAAGCATTCTGAGACTTTCCCCATGTAACAGTGGTCCTTCTCCTTTACGCCACATATTCTTAGGTCCTTTTGCAAGCTTTGAAGCATGAGGGAGCCCATGCACCGCAAATTTGCGGAGGCATGAGAAGCAGACTCCTCTGGGTCACTGAGGATTATAGTATCTGGAACTGCCTGCTCCCAGCCACGTAATACTCCCAAGGGTTCTGGGGATGGAAAACCATCTCTTCTCTTCCTGTTTGACGTATGTCTTCCTCTGCTTCAATGCCTCCAAAACTGCCAGAATCCTCCTCCTCCCTCTCCTCTTGTGTGTTCTTTGGTGTAGAAAGAATGGTGTCTGCATAAAGTTGGCCTTGAAAGGAAAGGAAGTCCTCCTCTTCCTCCTGCTGCTCTGCCTCGAGTGCCCTGTCCATAATGCATATGTAGAGTCTGCTCCAGCAGGAACACAACAGGGATTATGTCACTGATGCATGCTTTGTCATGGCTCACCATGTTTGTGGCCTCCTCAAATGGTGACAGAACTGTGCTTGCATCCTTTATGAGCAGCCATTGGCGTGGGGAAAAAAAGCTGTGCCGGCCTGAGCCTGTCGTTGAGCCATACTCACACAGGTACTCATTGGACGGCCCTCTGCTGCATGTGCAGCCGCTGCAGCATTGCCAAAGTCAATTTCCACCTGGTGGGTATGTCACAAATCAGACGGTTTATGGGCAGGTGGAATTCATGCTGAATTTCAGCCAACCGAGCACTGGCTGTGTATGAACGCCTGCAATGGCTACAGACTCTTTTGGCCTGCTTTAGCAGATCTTCCAACCCTGAGTACCCATTTAGGAAATGCTGCACCACCAAATTGAGGACATATGGCAGGCATGGCACATGTTTCAACTTTCATTGTCTAAGGGCGGACAGGAGGTTTGTGCCATTATTGCACACCACCGTTCCTGGCTCCAGCTGGCATGGCGTGAACCACCTCTGGACCTGCCCCTGCAGAACTGCAAGAATCTCTACTCCGGTGTGGTTCCTGTCCCCTTGACACATCAGCTAAAGCACTGCATGGCACCTTTTAGCCTGACTCATTGAATAGCCCCTTTGAATGCTTAGGGGGTACTTGTGGTTCATAGGACAATTCTGGAGAGGAGGGCATGGAGGAGAAGAAGGGGTAGAGCTGACAAATCTCGAATCATCACCACTAGCTGTATGGAGACGTGGGGGCACAACAACACTGAGCCCTGTCCTGCATCCTTCCGAGTTGCAAGCAGAGTTACTCAGTGTGCTGAGAACAAAATATATCATCCCTGACCATGCTTGCTGGACCACGTGTCAGCAGTAACGTGGACTTTGGGGCTGACTGCCTTGCCCAATGATGCCAACAACATTGCCTTCCACATGATGGTACAGAGCTGGAATGGCCTTACGTGAAATGAAAAAGAAATGAGAACTTGCCTTTGTGTTACAGCACATTCTGCAAATTCACAGAAGGGGGCAGAATCCACCAGACGGAAATAATAAAGATGTGGAAATGTGTGCGTGGATGCACTTTAGTCAATGGAAAGTGGTGTTTGGTGCACTTTAACTTGAGTACTCACTACACATACACACTCCACTGATACCCTATAATATACTGCAGTAAAACTGCATTGACACACTGCTATATACGGTGTCAAACGTGCACTAACGCACTGAAATATATGGCGTTAAACTTGCAGTAATGCACTGAAATATACGTTAAACTTGCAGTAACGCACTGAACAATAATGCGTTAAACAGAAGGTAACGCACTGAAATATGCGGTGTTAAACTTGCAGTAACGCACTGAAATATGCAGCATTAAACTTACAGTAATGCACAGAACTATACTGCATTAAACGGAAGTTAATGCACTGAAATATACAGAGTTAAACTTGCAGTAACGCACTGAAATATACGGCGTTAAACTTGCAGTAACACACTGAACTATACTGCGTGAAACAGAAGGTAACGCACTGAAATATACGGTGTTAAACTTGCAGTAATGCAATGAAATATGCAGCGTTAAACTTACAGTAACGCACTGAACTATACTGTGTTAAATGGAAGGTAATGCACTGAAATATACTGCTTTAAACTTGCAGTATACTTGTTTGGGAGATATACCCATACTTCCTGTGCTGCAGACTACGGTTTTGCCAGACAGGAAGTGAAGGAAAAACCTGTAATAGGGACCTACTCTGTCTGGTAAAACACTTTCAGCAGTTCAGAAAGTGAGGAAGGTTCTATAAAAAAGCCTCAAGTAGCATTAAAAACCCATAAGAGGTTCTTACCTTCCTCACTCCATCCTAAAAAAAAAGAAAAGAAAACATTTTTGCTGGATGTCGATCCATTACTATGGGACACAAATATATCATCTAGTGTAAATTCTAACACCAGTCCCCTCTGAACAGAAGTTGTGATGGCTATGATGACTTCCAAAAGATGTCTGACTGGGAATTCTGCCACGTATGTGTCGGCTACTTTGGCTAACTACTTAAAGTAGGACTAGAGGCAAAAGTTTTCTTTTTCATTTTGGATAGAGTAAGGGAGGGTTATAACCCTTCAGATTTTTTTGACCATCTCTGGTTTCCCTTCACTTCCTGTCCTGTAGTCAAACAGGAAGTGAGAGGAATTCCCTGCAAATTAAGGGAATTCCTTAGACACCCCAAAGGTCACCAGAACTAGTGTTCCCATTGGAAGATTTGCCCTCTATTACTTTTCTGGGAACAACCCAAAATGTGGGGTTTTATTTTACTTTTAATGATAATGGTAAACTGGAGGGTGTTTTATGAGGGGTTATACTATTTATGTCTTTATCTATTTAATAAACAGCATAATTAAAAACTACTTGGTTTATTTTCTTTTTGTGTAGTGATTTTTTCCCTTGTGCCAGCATGCTGGAACATGTGCGTTAAATATATCACCAACAGGGTTTAGTATTATTAGTTTAAACATAAGCAAGGGTTACTCAAGCTGAACACCTGGTTAGCATACTATTTTGCAGTGATATCACTCTGTGGATTGTGCAGTAGAAGATTGAGCACAATACACAGGAAGTATACTGTACCTGTTATACATAACCTAGCAATTAAGGGAATTGTACTTTCGGCTTACATTTACCTCAAGGTTATCTTTTTATGCTTAACTTGTCGCATATTTCCTGAGCATGCCAGATCCTACAAGCTTTTCTTAAAACCTACTACTGGGCAGCATTGTGACTTTTCAGGCTGGCTGTTAGAATTTAATTTGAAAACTGAAATTTTTGACAGTTAGTGATAAGAAAAACTGAAGGCAAAAGATGGAAAGTATTTCTTGTGTCTTTGGGGGAAAAAAATTGTACTTTTTGTAATGCACATTTGCTAGGTAACGTTTGATCCAGACGTAGACCTTTTGTTGTCTATCATAACCATTAATTTGTTTTATATATATATGTTATTTTGGGCATGTGATAGGGCCACAAGCATAAACATTACATCTCTTCTGTGAATCCTGAAATCAAATGTTAAAATGGAAGCCATTGGCATGGATATCAAATTTCTATTTTTATTTGAATTTATTGCATACTTTGCCGAATTATTTTTTGGAAGTTCCGTACGAATGTTCAAACTAAATTCTACCAGTGCATGACTACCCGTGATGGTTTACATTTGAGTTTCTGGGGTTCCGGAAACAATACTGGAAAGCATTGGTTAATATAATCAAGTGACTCGTTCATGGTTGCATGGTTGGGACAAATTTGTATAGGCTCAAGATAGGTTCAAGAAAGACTAAAATGAAAAGTGCACCATGGTGCTGCAGTTATTGGTGGCCACCTTGTTCCTATAAAACATGGCTTATTGCTCCACACCTTTTCACATCTTCCAGAGTCAGCTTACTCCTAGACTTGGCATTCAATCACATATCAGAGCTGGAGAGGAATTTGGTGCTGCAAGACTTTCAGAAGCTGTGATCGCAGATCTCGATCCTCTGTTAGCTCCTGTGCTTTATCAGCAGAGAGCACTCTAATGTCCTGTGTACAAAAGAGGCAGAGAGCTCAGCCTGCACCTCCCCTGCTCTCTGCTCCTCTCTGTACTCTTGCTGGCAAGTCCTTAGGCATAGTGTTGAGCGAACCCGGACTGTAACGTTCGGGTCCGTACCGAACTTTCGGGTGTCCGTGGCACGGACCCGGACCCGGACATTTCAAAAATCGTTCGGGTTCGGTCGTCAGGCCCAAGCGAGTTGTGATACGGATTCCTGAACGGTCGTTCTCATGTCTCTCCTCGTCTCTCGTCCCCTCCACGTCCGACTCGAGAGACGGAGAAAACATGTGTCCTGTAATCTCACGAGAGACGACTATTTCGTGTCCTCGATTGTCTCCTAGCTCTAGACGCTAGTGTCGAAGACTTTCAGAACGTCGTGGTTTAAGGAGAGGTCGAGACTATACACTAACTTACGGTTCAGATCCTCATTCGACTGAGACCTTCTACACTTTTCCACACCTCGTTATTCGGTACAAAATATCCTTGTTCCACCGGTGGTTAT
>BLSH010478649.1:443556-454754 GCA_018402905.1 Glandirana rugosa | reverse complement strand
GGTGGCTGGGGGGTGGTGGGTGGTAAATGCATGGTGGGGGTTGTAATCTGTCACTAGGCAGCGCTGTGGGCATTGCACATCGCCCACAGCGCTGCAGCACCTCCTCTCTCCCCCCTCTCTCCTCTCACAATGCACCGATCGGTGCGGAGAGGAGAGAAAAGCCGGCGCTTCCGCCGGCTTGTTTACATGTGATCACGCCGTCATTTGACGGCGCGATCACGTGGTGAAAGGCCGCTCACAGCGGCCATTCACCGCGATCCGTGATCAGTCGGGTCCCCCGGACCCGACGGTCACGGATGTTCCCGTGTGCGCACCCCAGGGGGCGCGCGGGAAGCACGATTCTGGGAGGACGTCAATAGACGTCCTCCCAGAATTAAGCAACCGCCCTGTAGACGTCATTTGTCTATAGGGCGGTTGTTAAGTGGTTAACTCGTAAACACCAAACCCAAAAAACAGGCTCGGTATGGAAGTGGTTAATGAATAAATTTTAAAAAATGAAATCGTAAAGATAGCCCATTTTTTTTTGTATAATATGAAAGTTGTTACACTGCGAGAATTGAGATCTTTATGCTAAGCAACAAAATTGTGATAAAGCCCTGTGTACCATCAACAATTACCACTCTTTATGTGCAGCTGAGCTCCAGTATATCATGGTGTCCAGAAACCCACCAGAGCAATGAATAGTCACCGTGGGGGGCACACATGTAGGCAGGAAGTGGCTGCAAAGAAGCAGCAGAAGATCAACAGCACTGGAATAATTCTTTCACCTGTTTATTGTATTCTATTTAAAGTGTCTCTAAGACCCCATAAACACTATCCAGATTTACCAAAACCATGTAGTCCAAGGGCCTGCCTGATTACATACAAATTGAAACTCCTAAGGTTTGACCTCATATTATATGGTTTTGGTAAATCTGAAGGAAAAAATCTACAGTAATTGTATAGTGTGTTTCCAGCTTTAGGCTTCATTTAGATGTGCAGTTGGGTGGTAAAAATGTGCAGTAGAGACATGTTTTTGGCACCCACCAATAAGCCTCCCCCTTAAGCTCCATTAGGCAGCAGATGAGGGCATTTTAGATGTCGCAGTCACGATGCATTAGGCATAATAAGGAGTTTTCCCCATAACAGTTTTTTTAGTGTCACTCTTTCTGGCCAGCCTATAACCCTGATGTAAAAGTGTTATGTTGGAGTTATTGACTGGCTGCTCTGCTGTGTGCATGGGCGTCCGCAGAAATTTTTTCAGGGGGGGGCATCATTTTAAGGTCACCCATGCTATGCCGCTTTTTGACATTATTACATTATCACGGTCGGAGACTGCAGACATAGTACAGGAGATGGTCAGAGACTGCAGACATAGTACAGGAAATGGTCAGACTGCGGACATAGTACAGGAGATGGTCAGAGACTGAAGACATAGTACAGGAGATGGTCAGACACTGCGGACATGATACAAGAGACAGTCAGAGACTGCGGACATAGTACAAGAGACAGTCAGAGACTGGGGACATAGAACAGGAGATGATCAGACACTGCAGACATACTACAGGAGATCGTCAGAGACTGCAGACATACTACAGGAGATGGTCAGAGAATGCAGACATAGTACAGGAGATCGTCAGAGACTGCAGACATACTACAGGAGATCATCAGAGACTGCAGACATACTACAGGAGATGGTCAGAGACTGCAGACACACTACAGGAGATCGTCAGAGACTGCAGACATACTACAGGAGATGGTCAGAGACTGCAGACATAGTACAGGAGATGGTCAGAGACTGCAGACATACTACAGGAGATCGTCTGAGACTGTGGACATGGCACACGAGATGATCAGAGACTTCATACATAGCCCAAGAGGATAAGGACCTAGTGGGCAACCCCCGATCCGATCCCTGATTCCAGGGGGGGGGGCAATTGCCCCCCCTTGCCCCTATCTGCGGACGCCCATGGCTGTGAGTAAGTTAGGGTTAGGGGGGGTGCAAATTACGTGCCTTACCCCGGGTGCTGACAGTTCCCAAAAGGAACCAATAGACACATGGTTATTGTAATGGTTGGATTGAGGAACAATAACATATCTGTGCACTATCCAAACCTACAGGATGTAGACAACCTGTTAATTTATCACCTGGAAGATATGATTGTCCAGGATGGATTTTCCCAGATGATTGTTATTCCAAGAGATGACGTCACCAGATGCTGCAATGGGCATAAAAGAGCATACTCAGCAATTATGATCATGCATGTTTATGCCACAATTGTTCTACAAAACAATCATTATATATTTTGACTACAGACTTAAAGTATGTTTGTGAGTACAGTGCCTTAATGTTAGCACTTCTGCCCTGTGGCGGCAAGGTCATTGGTTCAAATCCCATTAAGGACAATATCTCCATGAAGTTTGCATATTTTCTCTGTGCTTGTGTGTGTTTCCCTCTCATACTCCAAAGACATGCAGGTAGGTTAATTGGCCGCTGCCTAAACTGGCCCTAGTATGTGGGATAGTAACCTTAGATTGTAAGTTCCTTGAAGAAAGAGACTGACGTGAATGTGCTATGTATATTAATAGTGCTATATAAATGCCTCTAATAAATAAAATATATAACTTCTAACTGAAAGACACTGTGTTTTATAAACAAATGCAATTTTTTAAATGAAATACATTTTCACCTTTTTTGCATCCTATTGCTGCTGATCTCCTGCAGCCTCTTTGTAGTAACTTCATGTCTACATGCATGCCATCCAGGGATGGCTGCATAATATTTCTCATGACAACAGTAGACGAATTGAATGATTTGTTCCATCTACAATATAGATTACTTTCCCAAGGTATCTATGAAAGGGGGAACAACCCCAGCAAATATTTAGCTCGCTCACTCCAGCGGAAAAAAGCGGCCTCCTTCATAGCGAAAGTTAAATCCTCCTCAGACACCCTTGTTTTTGAAACTAAAAATATAGCACAGGAATTCCACTCATTCTATCAGCAACTATATCATGTCCACAAAGCTATTGAAGATAAAACAGTGAGAGATACCCTGATCCAAGACTACCTATCCAATGCAAATCTACCTAACCTACCAACCTCTTCCCCTGATGCCTTAGTAGATGAGACTACTATTTCTGAACTTCATACAGCCCTAAAGGATATGGCCAACGATAAGGCCCTGGGCCAGACGGCCTGACCGTAGCCTATTATTGGGCCTTTTCAGACACACTACTTCCACATCTATCACGATACGCAAATTCAGTTTCTGCTTGCGGGGCACTAAGACCCAAACCAGGGAAAGACCCCAGTCTATGTGGCAACTGCAGGCCGATTTCCCTCTTAAATATTGTTGCAAAACTGTATGCCAAAGTCTTGATGAATAGGCTTCTCCCTCTGATTCCCCAGTGGGTGTCGAGAAACCAAACCGGCTTCATTCCCGGTAGAGAGGCTCCTGACAACTCTGAGGACCTTATCCCTGATATCCTATGTGCGATCGCTATCCCAGCCCACCCTGTTACTATCCACAGATGCTGAAAAAGCGTTTGGCAGGGTGGACTGGGACTACTTAATGGCGATGTTTTCCTCTCTGGGACTAGGCCCAATAATGCTAAGTAGGATCTCAGCACAACTCCACATCAATGGCACGTTAAGTAATTCTTTCACGCTATATAACGGGACCTGTCAAGGTTGTCCTCTCTCCCCAGTTTTATTTGCCCTCTCCCTGGAACCTTTTTTTAGCAACTATTCGCCGTAACCCCAACATACATGGCGTCAAACTAGGTGCACAAATACGCGGCTTATGCCAACACCATATTATTTTACGTCCAACAGCCAAACATCTCCCTCCCAATTTAAAGGCAGCCTTTAAAGCCTATGGGGCAATCTCTTTAACTTTAAAATCAACCTCTCCAAATCTGAAATTTTAAACATCTCTTTACCCTCCAGACAGTAGCCTCTCTCAAACCCACTTTATTTCCCTTCACCTGGCAATCCAGCTCACTAAAATACCTTGACATCTTTCTCACTCCTGATCCAGCATCCCTATCCAGAGCTAATTACATCCCTCTTTTAAACTCTATCCGCAGAGATCTACATAACTGGAATCAATTGGCTCACTCCTGGATGGGGAGAATTAGGGGTTGATTTACTAAAGCTTGCAAGTGCAAAATTAAGTGCAGCTCCACACAGAAACCAATCAGCTTCAAGGTTTTATTGTCAAAGATTGATTGAACAAGCTGAGGTTAGAAGCTGATTGGCTAGCATGCAAAGCTGCACCAGTTTTTGCACTCTCCAGCTTTAGTAAATCAACCCCTTAGTGTCATAAAAATGAATATACTGCCCAGACTGCTATTCTTATTCCAAATGACCCCAGAGTTTCTCCTGAATTGTATTACAATGTCTTTAATATGCAAATATGTTTGGAACCACAAAAGGCCCAGAATCTCTAGACAATGTCTTTTTAGACCGAAATCGGAGGGAGGACTGGCCTTACCTCACATTAAGTCGTATTTCCTTGCAATTATTCTATCCAGGACATCACATTGGAAACACCATAAGGAAACTAAATTATGGGTTCAAGTGGAATGTGACCGAGATACACACAAGTTTGGATCCCTAACAAATTTCAAACACTGTCTGAAGAAACATCACCCTTGACTAAAGCAACCTTCCCAATGTGGGATGCCATCTGCAGATCACATAAGTGGCTTTTTAACTCTCCACTAATGCCCTTAACTGGTTACTCTTATTTCCCACTCGGAGACAAAAAAAAAACAATTTTGTGCCTGGTCCACATAAACACCAGTTCTCCTCCACCAGGCCATAACCTCTAAGGGCCTGATTCCTTTATCCTCTCTACAAAATAAGACCACTATAACTCACCTGGACAGATGGAGGTATCAACAGCTCTCTTAGATTATAAAAACACTACCAAATCCACTAAGGATGCTAAATGATCTTACACCTGTGGAATTCATTCTAGCCAATGATCAACCTCCTCGAAGGCTCACCTCGCTATTCTATCAAGCTATACTCTCACTAAACTCAAAAGCAATGGCCGGTGTTCCTCTCTAACTGGGAAAAAGACCTACACCATCCTCTGTCTGACAACCAATGCTCTGTTATCCTCCAATTAGCCCATACCTCATCTATCTCTTCCAAAACTGCGGAAATAAATTACAAACTGTTGACAAGGTGGCATTACACCCCAGATGTCTTACACAGAGTTTACCCAGAGATATCAGATCTATGCTGGAGAGGGTGTGGTGAAAAAGCCACCCATGCTCATATTTGATGGTCCTGCCCGCTCATCCATCCATAGTGGTCAAATATACTACACTGGATTGAAATTATACAAGGGTTGGTGGTCACCAATGACCCATGGGTTGTTCTGTTCAATTGTACAAGTGAACTAGTTAGCAGCTATAAAAATCCATTGCCACACATCTTAATGCAGCAAAATCACTCATCCCTAAATATTGGAAACAGGCTACTATCCCAACTATTAGTCAATGACTAAAAGTTGTTGACCACATATATCATATGAAAGATATTACTCACAAATTCCGTGTTAAAACTTTAATTTCTAACTAAATCTGGTCATGCTGGTTCGCTTTTACATTCTCCTCTAGATACTCGGAAATGATGTCTCATCTACATAAATGTATAACATACGTTTCATAAGATTGCCATATCTTGGAGGCAGGTATACCCTATACCCTATACTCTGTACCCTCAATCCCCCCTCCCCTCTCTCTTCTTGCTTCTCTCTTATTCCCCACTTTGTACTCTTATCTTGGCCTCTTGCACCTTTTTTCATTATTAGTACAATCCATGTCAATATATTCACAGATACTGTAATATAGTCCCTGTCTTTGCCCTCTACATGGTCCTGGAGACTGTTATGGACAGGTTCCCTGACAGTTGAGGACATAGGCAAGCTCATGTTATCACTAATATGTGTCATGTTTCATACTTTTTTTTTAAATTGTACTTCATATAAGTCTTTCAATAAAAACTTATTGAACAAAAAAATGACAACAGTAGACCATATCTGCATAAAGTGTGTTTAAAAAACACTCAGGGCCCATTTACATCTTTACACTGGGTTGGGATGTATTAACGTAAACAAAATGTTCAGGCCAGAGCAGAGGTAGTAGGTGTAGGTGCTGTGGAAGATTAGCTCATGGGGATCACTCTTCAGAAGAAAAGATTCAGCATGGAGTTCAGTTTCTTTAAAATCTGGCGCCTTGCCTGGTTTTAGTATTACAGGTTTGTAAGCTCAAAACACATAAAATAACAGAAAACAAAACCTTGCCGTCTGGCGCTAAACTAAACATTCAGGTTCCTCTCTATACAGTGTGGGGCTGTCCCCGACACCCACAAAACATAAGTACGGTGCAAACCTTGTTCTTTGAGTCCAAATTAGCACACAGAGCTCACCCAGATTTCTCCCTCTGATATCCAAGATAGAGCTCTCTTCTGCTCTCTTCCTGGTCATTAAATGTAGGTGGAGAGGGGTTTGAGTGGACCATAAAGTCTGGGCCAGAACCAGCTCTGCCATGGTGGCCGGCAAAACCCAGGTCGGACTCTCGCTAATCACCTCAAAATGACTGCATGCAAGGCTGTCTATTGTTGCACCTCACATAATGTCACATATCCCCACCTCTGCTCAAGCCCCTCGGGCGGAGCAACTGTCCCGACCATGCAGTGGGCCCGGGAAAGACCATCAGCATTATTTTGAAGCCTTCCAGCCAGGTGTTCAACTAAGAACCTAAATGGCTGTAGGGCCAGGAACCACCTAGTCACCACGCTATTTTTCTCCCGGTTGTTACACATCCATTTAAGGGGGGCATGGTCGGTGACTAGCCTTAATGACCTTCCCAGCAGGTAGTATGTTAGGGCCTCTAAGGCCCACTTGATAGCCAGGCACTCCTTCTCCACAATGGCATAATTCCCTTCATGTCTATTAAGCTTCCTGCTTAAGAAGACGACCGGGTGCTCTTCACCGTCTCTGATCTGGAACAGAACAGCACCTAGTCCCACCTTAGAGGCGTCGATTTGAACCATAAACTCCTTTATGAAGTCTGGGGTCACGAGCACCGGCTGTATACAGAGGGCTTGCTTCAACTTCTGGAATGCCTTCTCGGCTTCGGGATTCCACTTAACCATTCCCGACACTCTACCTTTTGTCAGATCGATCAGAGGGACAGCAATGGTGGCAAAGTCGGGGATGAAGCGTCGGTAATACCCGGTAATACCCAGTAAGGCATGAACCTGTTTCTTGTTCACCGGTTGGGGCCACTTCTGAATGGCCTCGATCTTATTGGTCTGGGGCTTAATCAGATCAATAACATACCCAAGGTATTTGGCCTCCTCTAGACCTATGGCACACTTTTTCGGGTTGGGTGTTAAACCTGCTACCCTCAGCGAATCTACCACTGCCGGCAGATGTGATTCCCAATCTGGGTTGTGGATGACCACTTCATCCAGATAGGCCGCTGCATAGGGCCAGTGCAGCCTCAAAGTTTTGTCCATCATCCTCTGAAAGTATGCAGGGGCCCCATGCAGACCAAACGGCATTCGCATTATTGGAAGGACCCCTCAGGGGTTGAGAAGGACATTTTTTCCTTTGCTTACTCCGTTAGAGGGGTCTTCCAGTATCCCTTAGTTAGGTCTAGGGTCGTTATATACCGGGCACCTCCCAACCTATCCACAAGTTCATCAAGCCGTGGCATTGGGTATGCATCAAACTTAGATACTTCATTCAGCTTCCTGAAAACGTTACAGAACCAGATAGTGCCATCGGGCTTTGGGACCAGTACTATAGGGCTCGACCAGGTGCTGTGGGACTCCTCTATCACGTCTCCAACATGGTTTTTATTTCTCTCGCCACCGCCTCTCGTCTAGCCTTAGGTATTCAGTAGTGTTTTACATTTACATGAGCCCCTGGTTTCGTGATTATGTCATGTTGTAGTACAGTGGTCGGGAAAAGAAAAAGTCTCTATTTTTACTGACAAATTCCTTAACGTTGTTTTGTTGCATCAGTGACAAGGATTCGGTTATGGAGACATCTGGGGTCAGGGGTAACCTGTCCTTTTGGGCACTGCCAACAAACTCTCTCTGTCTTTCCATGGTTTTAGGAGATTAACATGGTAAATCTGCTCGGGTTTCCTTTTCCCAGGCTGATAAACTTTGTAGTTTACTTCCCCTACTCTTTCCCTAATCTCAAAGGGACCCTGCCACTTTGGCAGGAATTTATTTTCAACTGTGGGGGACTAGTACCAGCACTCCGGGGTTGAAAGTTTGGCACCCCGATTGTAAACCCTTCTCTGGGCTTCCTGGGCTTGCTCCATATGCTCCCGTACAAGGCGCAGGACAGCTGCGTTTCGATCCTGCATCAAGGATACGTGCTCTATGATGCTTCTATATGGGGTGGCCTCTCCTTCCCACATCTCTTTTGCGACATCTAGCAGTCCACTAGGATGTCTACCATACAAGAGTTCAAAGGGGGAATACCCCGTAGACGCCTGCAGAACCTCTCATATGGCAAACATGAGGTACGGCAACAAAAAAATCCCAATTTAGCCCATCTTTATCCACCACCTTTTTTAGCACACTCTTGAAGGCCTTGTTAAACCTTTCCACCAAACCATCAGTTTGGGGGTGGTAAACAGAGGTACGGAGATGGGAGATTTTGTACAACTTGCACACATCTCTGGTCACTTTGGACATGAACAGGGTATCCTGATCCGTCTAGATTTCTTTAGGGATCCCCACCTGGCTAAACACCTGGACCAATTCCTTAGCGATAGTCTTAGTGGAGGTATTCCGCAAGGGTATGGCCTCAGAATAGCGGGTCGCATAGTCCAGGATCACCAGGATGTGCTGGTGTCCCTGGGCAGATTTTACTACTGGTCCCATGAAATCTATGTCAATTCAATCAAATGGCACTTCAATTATGGGAAGTGGGACAAGGGGGCTACAAAAATGGGGTGACGGGGCCGTCATTTGACACTCAGGGCATGATGCACAGTATTCTTTGACGTCTGCATACAACCCAGGCCAGAAGAATCTCTGGGTTATTCTCTCCCTGATTTTCTCCATACCCAGATGTCCCCCCATTACATGCCCATGAGCCAGATCTAGCACCATCCTGCTGAAGGGTTTGGGAACCACTAGCTGTTCCACTTTGTCCTCCCTGTGTTTCACCACCTGATACAACAAATTATTTTTCAGAGCCATGTAGGGAAAAGACACCCCCCAATTAGGGTCCACAGGTTCCCCATCCATTACCTTCATGTTTTCGCTGGCTCTGAGGAGAGTGACATCTCGTAGTTGTTCTGTACAGAATTCCTCTCTCTGGACCTAAGTCAGGTACTACATTCAGTTCACTCTCACTGTCAGGGACAGAGACATGGTCTGGGAAATTAACCCCCCGCTGTGAGCTATCTTCCAGCTCCTCCGGCTCTTCAGCCAGTACCTGAAAAGGAAGAGGGTCTCCTCCCTCCTTGGTCCTGCCACCAGTCTTCCCTTCCATTTGGCAAAACGGGTCTTGCGAGAGGTCCCGTGCTTCAGTAGCAGGGGAAGCTCTATCCCCCAGACTCCCTGTGCCTTCCCATAACCTCCAGAAATGAAGAAAATCCCTGCCCACTAGGGCGTCATAAAGCAGTGAAGGTACCACCCCCACTGAATGAGTCACACTACCGCAAGGGGTGTCAATCTCAATTACCACTGTCTCATAGTCACGAGTCAAAAAAGTACATATTACAGCGCACACATGACCCTTACTCCTGCAAAGCTGTTTAAAAGCATCTAAACATATATAGCAAACCAAATCCTAATAAGGGAAAAAGCTACATATATTCATAGAAATACCCCACAGAAATTTCAAGAAATTTGGCAACAATGGTTAGATAACCCGAGAGTTGCTCCCACACAGCTTGTACTTGACAAATTACTAACAACCGAAACACATGAGGCGACCTCAGTGTGGTTACGTATAGATGTCCTGGTTGGACATTACAAAATAATAGACAGACACATCCGCAATTGACAGACTGGGTTAACATTGTTTATTGGTTTAAACTTAAGTTTATGTTATTTCTTTTCGGTTTTACCTGTATGGCAACCAGGTGATGGTCGACCCACACCCAAACAGTGAGCAAAATGCGTTTACAGTGCTTATATGAAGTGTTTACTTTGACATCTGTATACATTACCGACAAAAAGAAAAAAAAACATGTATTTGACACTTCACTGACTGTTATTTATATAAAATGCTCAATAAAGTATTTTTCTGATTAAAAAAAAAAAACATATATAGCAAAAAATGCAACAATATGGGGGTTTGGTCACACTATGGGAGACCAGAGGACTCATACCATGGATCAGGTGGACACTGATTGGAGGTAATGAGGGAGGATGGGGTTCACCAGCTCAAAAGGTCTGGTCAGGACCACAAAATACAAAAAATATATATATGGGGGAACACCCTAACAAACGCATGGTGCTGCTGTAAGAACACAATAGACAAAAAAGTACACATTACAGCGCACACAGGACACTTACTCCTGCAAAGCTGTTTAAAAGCATCTAAACATATATAGCAAAAAATGCAACAATATGGGGGTTTGGTCACACTAAATGGCCATGAAGTGCTTAAGCCCACTGACTGCTTCAAAGTACCCCAATTTTCAAGTGGGTTCCTACACTAACCTTGGAGTGAATGATCCTATCTCTTAAAACATGGAAGCAAACGCTCCTCTTTGTGGGAGACCAAAGGATTCATACCATGGATCACCTGATCCCCCAAATATATATATATATCCACTTCCCGACCGCCGTATGCAGAATGACGGCCGGGAAGTGGCTAAGTTATCCTGACTGGACGTCATATGACGTCCTCAGGATAACAGAGTGCCGCGCATTGAATCGGTGAAGGGCCGGCAGTAAGACGTATGCCGCCAGCCCTTCACCTATATATATATATAAACCCCCTAGTCCACTAGGTACCATACTTAGGAAACCAGAGGGTGTTTCTCCTCGCAAACGAAGGTACAAAATTCTCTATCCTAGTAAGTGAGGTTCCAATCACATCCTTGGGTGAACTTTTAACCCCATGAAACTTCGTCAGTCACCCGAATTCGTGAAGTACCGGTAAATCACACTGGTTTGGGGGTATAACAACGTAAAAAACGATATATACAAATCTA
>BLSH010478649.1:390858-404575 GCA_018402905.1 Glandirana rugosa | reverse complement strand
ACTGCCGCCCCCCCGCCGGCCAATCAGGCGCAGCCCGACGGCGCACCATCACAGCTGCGCCCGCCTGGCCAATCAGGGAAGGCGCCGCGGCGCGCCAGCCGGCTGGAACGCAGAACCCGGAAGCGGAGGAGAACAGAGCAGCGGACCTATCCCCCACAGCACAGACAGGCACTCTAGCAAGAAGCCCAGGATGGCTGTTCCTGTGCGACTGATGGCAGTTTATGCCAGCGCTACCTCCGGCACCAGGAGCGTCACCATCCGAGGGCTTTACCCCCTTCAACTGGGACCTTCCACCGCAGGGACAGACGGCAGGAAATCGGGACGTCCGGAGCAAGGACAGAATAAGAACACCGTCTCCAGGTACTGCTGTCCTTTTATGCTCTGTTAAAGGGATGTCCTATACGGGGTCAAGGGGGCGGGGTTGACCCGAGGTGTGCTGCCATGGGGCTGAGCCAGGAAATAAAGTTATCTCATATAAGCTTTTTTTACACATGGTCATCATTTGCAAGACAAATTAGGTGCAGTAAAACAAAAAAATAGTAATACTGGTGATTGTAGCAGAAGGATGCCAAAGCTTGCATGCCCATGGGCATGGTTGAGGGAAATCTGTACTAATTAGGAGAAAACGTTCTTCATGCCGCATTTTGGGTGTGTTAATTCCAGTTTCAAGTCAAAGCAATTCTTGCAAAGATACAACACAACACAATGTTTAAAGTGATACTAAAGGTTTGTTTTCTTAAATAACAAACGTTATACTTACCTGCTCTGTGCTCGGGCTTTGCACAGAGCGGCCTGACCCAACTCTTCTGGGGTCCCCTGACACCTGACAGCGCTCCTGGCTCCTCGCGCGTCACTGGATTTTATTAACTGAAGTGGGAGCCAATGGCTCCTGCTGCTATCAATCTGTCCAATGAGGACCCAAGCCAGCAGCTGGAGCTGCTGGGCTCGTCCTCGGCGCTGGACCGATTCGGGTTCAGGTAAGTAAAAGGAGGGCTCTGGGGGGCTGCTGCAGTACAGGAGGTTTTTCACCTTAAAGGAGTTGTAAAGGCAGAAGGTTTTTTTTTTATCTTAATGCATTAAGATAAAAAACCTTCTGTGTGTAGCAGTCCCCCCAGAGCCCCCCTAATTACTTACCTGAGCCCCTTCTCTCTGCAGAGATGTCCACGAGTGTCTTAGCTGTCCCAGACACTCCTCCTGATTGGCTGAGACACAGCAGCGGAGCCATTGTTTCCTGTGGCTGTCAATCAAAACCAGTCAGCTAACCAGGGGAGAGAGGGGCGGGGTTGGGACGAGGCTCCGTGTCTGAATGGATACATGGAGCTCTGACTCGGTTCGGGTGCCCCCTGTAGCAAGCTGCTGGCTGAGGGGCCACTCACCAGAGGGAGGGGTCAAGAGCACCGAAGAGGAGGATCTAGGCAGCTCTGTGCAATTCCGACTGCACAGAGGAGGTAAGTATAACATATTTGTTATTTAAAAAACAAAACAAAACAAAAAACAAGCCTTTACAATCACTTTAATGCATAGAGTGCAATAAGGTGAAAAACCTTGAAACTTTACAACCCCTTTAAGGGCACTTTTACATTGTGGAAATGCATTAACTTCCATGGAATGCATTGTGGTGCTATTATTTTCAATGAACACCCAGTGCAGTAAAAACAGAAGAGGTAGATGTGTTCATACTGCAGCACAGAACAATGAACATTTTTTTTGGTGCACTGTGTTAAGAAAAAAAAATGTCAAATTTTGTCTGCGTTGTATTATGTTGGCAGCTCATTCAAAATAATGTATATGTGGACCTTGTAAACAACTTATTTAGTTTAAATTAAAATAGAAAAGAAAGGCAAAACGTGTGTTTATATTAAAAAAAATATATATAGATACGTTTTTTTTTTTCTTTTTTTATAACAGATCACATAATCTCTGTTCTCAGCTGCATAAGGGCTTAGAGAGCAGAGAAGAGGGGGGAAAGCAGGGGAACTGGCAGGATCAACAGGTATTTCCCATCAAGGAAGCAATCCAAAGAGAACTGGATACTTTTTAACACAAGTACATGGTACAACAGGAACATATTAGGATTATGAAATGTTGCAATAACATATTTCTTTAATGGGCTGCCTAATGGAATACATGTTGGTTAATGCAACACAGCACTATAGTGTAAAAGGGCCAAAACACATTAACACAAATTAATACAAGCACTATAGTACAAAATGTTTCCTTAGTGTCACAGGATACCTATGATATACCTGGGATTTATTCACATGAGGGTGAGCCCCTATTCTGCAGATTCCTACATAGTTACATAGTAGGTAAGGTTGAATAAAGACAATAGTCCATCCAATTCAACCTGTGTAGGTGTGTGTGTGTGTCAGTGTCTATAATCATTTCCCATATCCCTGTATGTTGTGTTCATTAAGATGCACATCGAAGAGTATTTTAAAAATATTAATACTTTCCACTGACACCACCAATTGTGGAAGAGAGTTCCACATCCTTATCGCCCTGACAGTTAAAAACCTCCTATGTAGCTTAAGGTTAAACCGCTTCTCATCTAATCTCATTGTGTGGCCCCGTGTCTTCTTACACTCCCTGAGATTGAATAGTTGTTTTCCTACACTGGGATTACCATTTGTAAATCAATATCATGTCCCTTCTCCAGCGAGAATAAATTTAGTGCTTGTAGTGGTTGCTCATAATTGATGTCCTCCAGTCCCCTTATTAATTTTGTTGCCCTTCTCTGGAGTCTCTCCAGCTCCAGCACATCCCTTCTGAGGATTGGTGACCAGAACTGGATGGAATATTCCAGATGGGGCCCAATCAGAGTTTTATAAAGTGGCAGGATTATAGTTTTATCTTTGGAGTATATACCCTTTTTTTTTGCATGCTAATATTCTGCCGGCTGCTTTGCTAGCTGCTGCTTGACGTTGCATGCTATTGCTCAGTTTGTCTTCTACTAGGACCCCCAGATCCTTCTCCATCCTTGATTCCCTCAGAGGTTCTCCCCCTAGTGAGTAGTTGGCTTTTATAGTTAGGCTCCATTAACACGGGACACTGTTTCAACCTCCCCTGAACATTTTATCTTGACAGCTAAAAACCAGCGTCTAAAACATCCGTTTTGCATGCCGGGTTTAGCCGCGTTTTGCCGCGTTCGCGTCTAGGAGCATTTTTGAAAAAAAAATTTTTTTTCATTTTTTTAAAATGCAACGCCTGTAAATGAAATTCTCCTAGACGCGAGTTTAGGCGCATTTACAAGCTATTTGGAGTTTCAAATGCCTCTGAACTGGCATCTAAACCCATTTTTTACTTTCCAAATAAAGCCTCTAAACTCAACTGCCTGGAAATGACCTTAACCAGTTGCCGACTGCCCGCCGTGGCTTGACGGCCGCAAAATGCTGTCACCTGACGGTGGCCGAGAGAACAAATAAAGCCTCTAAACTCAACTGCCTGGAAATGACCTTAACCAGTTGCCGACTGCACGCCGTGGCTTGACGGCAGCAAAACGCTGTCACCTGACGGCGGCCGCGAGAACGAGTATTGTGAGCGACAGAGGGGGAAGGGATGTTTTTATTACAGGCTCCCTGTATATGGGAGCCGTGATAACTCCCCTCCCACAGCCAGCCCAGCCCCCATACAGTTAGAACACACTGAGGGAACACAGTTAACCCCTTAGAGCGCCCCCTGCAGGTTAACCCCTTCACTGCCAGTGACATTTATACAGTAATCAATGCATTTTCATAGCATTTATCGCTGTATAAATGCCAATGGTCCCAAACAAGTGTCAAAATGGTCCAACATGTCCACTGCAATATCGCAGTCCTGATAAAAATTGCAGATTGCGGCCATTACTAGTAAAATATAACGAAAAAATAAAATCCCCATAAGTTAATTCTCATCATTCGTAAACGCGGCAACTTTTGCGCAAACAATCAATAAACACCGATTGTGATTTTTTTACCAAAAATATGAGGAAGAATATAAATCGGCCAAAACCGATCAAAAAAAATGTTTTTTTATATATTTTTTTTGGACATGTATTATTGCAAAAAGTAAGAAATATTTTTTTTTTGCAAAATTGTCGCTATTCTTTTGTTTATAGCGGTTATCAGAAATTACGCAGAGGTGATCAACTACCACCAAAAGAAAGCTCAATTTGTGGGAAAAAAAGGATACAAATTTTGTCTGGGTACAATGTCACACGACCGCGCAATTGTCAGTTAAAGCGACGCAGTGCCGAATCGCAAAAAGTGCTCTGGTCCTACAGTGGGAAATCCTTCCAGGGCTGAAGTGACGACCCTGTGTAAATGTACTGATAAGATAACATATAGGCCTCATACACACGGGCGTATGAAATAAAATAAGGAAAACTTCGGGCCCGACGTCAGGGAAAAATCTGCGTTTTTTTTTTCAGTGTTTTGCATCGGCGTTAATGAACGTTAATGTGCGTTAGTGAGCATCAGCGTCAATAGGCGTTTTTTTTTTTAACCTGAAAACATAGGCATCAAAAACACTGGTTAACGTCGGTACGGCGTTAGTGAGCGTTTTGCGGCGTCGGCGTCAAAAATGGCAAAACGTTACAGCTTTGGAACGCGCTGGCATTGGGTTCTACTTTCAGCTCACTAAGGCTGACGCCATCTACAGCTCAAAAACTTTGGCGTTTTTAAGGGACCATTGAATAACATGAAGAGCTGTAAAAAAAACTCTAAAAAACGTGGCAGCTGAAAAAAACGCCCAAATGCCTACCAGCAGCAGTGTAAATGAGACCTTACAGTTATTATTATTATTATACAGGATTTATATAGCGTCAACAGTTTACCCAGCGCTTTACAACTTGAGGGTAGACAGTACAAATACAATACACTTAAATACAGTAGGAATTAGAGGGCCCTGCTCGTTAGAGCTTACAATCTAAGAGGGAAGGTCAAGAGATACAAGAGGTGATAACTGTGGGGGATGTGCTGATGGAGAAGATAAATGTACAGTTGTTAGGTGGGAGCCAGATAGGCATCTCTGAAGAAATTAGTTTTCAGGGATTGTCTGAAGGTAGACAAAGTAGGAGAAAGTCGGACAGATTGGGGTAGAGCATTCCAGAGGATGGGAGAGGCTCTGGAGAAGTCCTGGAGGCGAGCATGGGATGAGGGGACAAGGGAGCTAAGAAGCAGGAGGTCATGGGAGGAGCGAAGAGATTGATTTGGTTGGTATTTTGAGACCAGGTTAGCGACGTAGCTGGGGGCTAGGTTGTGAATGGCTTTATAAGTTATTAGTATCTTGAAATTAATATGTTGGTTGAGTGGCAGCCAATGGAGGGATTGACATAGGGGTGTAGCAAACACCGAGCGTTTTTTAAGGTGGATGAGCCTGGCGGCAGCGTTCATAATGGACTGAAGTGGGGATAGACTATTTAGAGGTAAGCCAGTGAGGAGGGAGTTGCAGTAGTCGAGGCGAGAGATGACCAGGGAGTGGATTAGAAGCTTTGTGGTGTCTTTGGTTAGGAAGGGGCGTATCTTGGAGATGTTGCGGAGTTTGAGGCGGCAAATTTTGGATAGCGATTGGGTGTAAATCCGAAAGGTTAATTCGGAGCCCAGGATTACACCTAGGACCTTGGCGTGGGGTGACGGGTTGATAGTTGAGCCATGGATTTTGATGGTGAAATCAGGGGAAATGGCACGTTGGGGAGGAAATATCATAAGCTCGGTTTTGGATAGGTTGAGTTTGAGGAAGTGATGTGACATCCAGGCTGATATGTCCGTTAGTAAGTTGGTGATGCGTAAGGAGACAGATGGAGAGATCTGGGGGGTTGAGAGATAGATTTGTGTGTCATCAGCGTAGAGATGATACTGAAAGCCATGGGAGGCAATCAACTGACCCAGGGAGGAGGTGTAGATTGAGAAAAGGAGAGTCCAAGAACAGAACCTTGGGGAACTAGGGTTGCCACATCATCCCTTTAATCCAGGACACATATTAATTACACAGGTTCTGTGGCTGATTAAGGTGGTAATTAAACTCACTTGGTGCCTTATCTGCATTAAATTAGCCTCAGAACCTGTGCAATCCATATGTGTCCTGGATTAAAGGGATGATGTGGCAACCCTATGGGGAACACCGACAGAGAAAGGGAGAGGAGTGGAGGAAGTAGAGTTGTAAGGGTTACAATTACTGAACAGACATATCCATGTGTAATTCAGTCTCGTACACACAATAAGAATATTGGACAAATGATTGTCCGTTTATTTTTTTTTTTTATTGCTTGTTCGACAGAATACAACTTGTGATGTGATGTAATGCATTGTATTGTATTGCAATGTATATTTTCATTTCCAAGAAAGTGTGGTCTGGGTCACACAACTTTTTTCGTACAAATACCATACTAATTACACGGAAATCATTCGTTCTGTTATCATATGAGAAAAATTTTCGTGCTTGTCCCTTCGGATATTTTCACATGAACTGACGCAATCGGCACTCAAAATCTGTGCACTAATGATCAGATCATTGGACAATCGCTCCGAAATCTTTTTTTTTCCTCTGATTTTCTCACCCTGTGTAGTAGGCATTACACATCTCTCCCTCAGGGGTAAACATTAGTAATTGGGATCACTCAGATTGCTTTACACATCTGCAACTATCAAGTGGACAATGCACCCTGCTTTATAGCCTGTGATGATTTCCAGGAACTAAGCTGTAGGTGTTTTTCAGTACAATGCTTAATTAACCTTGTCTCCAGGCTCTTTACACCATCCCCCAGTATCTGCTGACTTTCTATCCTTTTAAAGAGGCACACAAGCAATTACCCATAGCTTAATAAATCCTTGTGACTTCTGTCAAAGGGCTGCATGAAGCATAGGCACTATGTGTAAAGCCATTTGCTGACTAAGCAGTTTTTTTAATGTGAACAGTAAAATGTTTCATGCTCGCTTTCAGTTTGTGTCCATTTACATCATAGGCTTTACCTAAAAATGTGTAGCCCTTTTATATGGAAAAGTACATTGCTTAAAATTGATACCATTTACTCTAAGGCACGCAATCAGAAAATCATACGAAAAACAACCCTTTCAAAGCGATCGTACAATAATTGCATCGTTAGTGCAGAGCTTTCGAGAGCCGATCATGACAGTTCATCCGATATTATCCGATCGGACATGCAAAAAATGTTTTTTCGTATGATGGAGATCGTACGATTTTCGTTTAATCAGTACAGTTGTCATTCGAAAATGCAATACAAATATACTACAACACATCACGTCGCTTCCGATTTTTTATTCTGTCGTACGAGAATTTTCATGACTTAAGTAAATCTGAGATCAGCATGCAAAAAAAAACGGACGATCATTCGTCTGATAATCTCATTGCGTGCACCTTGCATAAGTGCTAAAACACTTAGCAAAGTGCTAAAAACACTTTGTGCTAAAACATGCTCCCAATGCATTCTAGTTATAGTTTTAGAGCAATTTGTGATAGAAAAGCAGTAATATCATAAGAAATAATACATAGGTCACCAAAAACAATTATTAAATATCTTGCAGAAAAAAACGTATTAATAATTTTAAAAAGTCTTTAAATAAAAAAAAAAAGGAATGTATTTTTTAATGCTTATTCACACTAGTTAATGCCAGACATTTTTTAACAGTTCTAGTGTGAAGGAGCTCAAAAGAAATATTAAGCAGCAATATAGCCTGAAAAAAATTCTAACAAAAGTTGCCTGCAAAAGGAGATTCTAAATACTTACCTCTCCAGTCGGCAGCAAGTCCTGACTTAGCTCTCCAGCAAAGTAGAATTTTCAGTTTTTGACACTACCAGGTATGGAGTGTCCAATGCCTGTGTTTCCCACTGCATGCTGTGGTATCTGCCAGCCCCTAAGTCACTACAGTGAAGGATGCAAGCATCATTCTGGAACTGTTTTGGATCTGAAGATTTTGCTGGATGCTGTGGCTCTTAAAATGAGCAAATTATTTTTGTAATGTGCTTTCTTTAAACACACTTTATGCACTGTAGACTTCTGATGAAGCCATGCTTTTAGGCGAAACATGTTGAATTAAGGGATTTTTTTGTGGTTTTCAATTATTTTTCTTTATTTTTCATTATGGGCACTTAGATTTTTGAGGCAATGTGGATTTAGAGTGCATTGTTTTCCCAGGCTGGAAGGGCATCTGAGCAGTGGCAGCTGGTGAAGTTATAGAATGGGGTGCCAGACCCTGGTCCTCCTTTTTGACCCCTCCCACTTATCTTAAGCCCCACCCCTTATAGAATCCACCCACTCCGTCCCCTGTATTCCACTTGCTTCTACCCATAGTGTCAAGAGTATATAGCTCAGCATCACAGGACAGAGTATATAGCTTAGCATCACAGGACAGAGTATATAGCTTAGCATCACAGGACAGAGTATATAGTTCAGCCTCACAGATCAGGGTATCTAGCTCAGCCTCACAGATCAGGATATATAGGCCAGCATTACAGGTAGGGTATATAGGCCAGCATCACAGGTAGGGTATCTAGGCCAGAATCACAAGGAGGGTATATAGGACAGCTTCACAGGTAGTGTATATAGGCCAGCAACACAGGTTGGGTATGTAGGTCAGCATTACAGGTAGGGTATGTAGCCCAGCATTACAGGTAGTATATATATCACAGCATCACAGGTAGGGTATATAGGACAGCATCACAGGTAGGGTATATAGGCCAGCATCACAGGTAGGGTCTATAGCCCAGCATTACAGGTCAGGTAGGGTATATAGCTCAGCATCATAGGTAGGGTATATAGGCCAGCATTACAGGTAGGGTATATAGCACAGCATCACAGGTAGGGTATATAGCACAGCATCACGAGCAGGGTATACAGGCCAGCATTACAGGTAGGGTATATAGCACAGCATCACAGGTAGGGTATATAGGCCAGCATTACAGGTAGGGTATATAGCACACCATCACAGGAAGGGTATATAGGCCAGCATTACAGGTAGGGTATATAGCTCAGCATCACACAGCACCATCCTACACTGATAGCACTCACCTTCCATCCCCCCTCCCCCCCACGTGTGGGGCTCACGACACCGATCCCCCCTGGGGCTTGGCACTCTGGGGGCACATCCTCACCGGCACTTACCGCCAAGCTGTGTCCTCTCCAAGTCCTCCTGTGCAGCAGCAGCGGTAGCTCCAGTCCAGCGCGTGTCTCCTCTGTTGGTGCCTCCTCATCCTAGTCGTCAGGCGATCCAATAAGATTGACGGGTTCTTTGGCCAATCGGGAGACAGCTCTCATGACCTGCTTCCTGATTGGCGGGGAGGCACTGTAGTGTGAAAATAGTAAAAATGTATTTGCTATGGTCATACAATTGGGTGGGATTGGGGCACCCCAAGCCCACCCTTTTTTGAAGCCTATTAGAGCCTCTGGCTCTAATCAGGTGCTTAAAAAACCCATAGCCCAGATTATGGCAAGAATAAGTATATGAACCCTTTTTTCTATCCATACTTTCAAGGGAGCAGGATAGTATAGATGGGGCAGTGATAGCAGTACAGCTTCAATTTAACAGGATATAAGCTATAAAATAGTCCCTTCCCATCCCTGATAATCCTGCTCCCTTTAAAGTTGTCCCTTAAGCGCTTAACAAAAAATAGGGTGCCCCCCACCAGGACAGTAAAGCTGGGTATACACGGGCTGAAATTTGACCAGTTCAGCAGGAGCCAGCTGAATTTCGATGTGTTCGGTCCTGCTAGAAAACCAACATTTGAACAGCCGCTGTATCGCTGATCTGTGTATTCTGATGTAGTGAGCCCACGCTGTCAGAATACAATTACACAGCTGGGTAGATCCCTGCATCCACATTGCTGGTATGGATGCGGGGATCCGTGAACTAAAATAAAAAAAAAAACTTCCCATGTATACCCAGCTTAAAGTGTTACTAAACCCAGCAATATAAAAACAATTCATCCAGAGGAATGCTTACCTTATTCAACCCTCCTGCAGGTTTCTCATTTGTCGGTTTTAGGATGGATGGATGCTTTTACTAGGGGAACACAAGATCCATGCCTCACCTCCTGACAAAATGGCAATCTGCCTTGTTTACATAGACTGCCGTTCTGCCTCCATACTGAACGATCAGCAGGTGCCGGCGAACATTGAGTCCGCGGTACTCGCCCATCGGCTTCCACTGTGAATAATCACAGTGGGAGCCAGCCAGTGGTGGTGTGCATTCTCACCCACTACCCAGAAGTGCAGGATCGTATATATACGTGATCCTGCGCACAGTGGCCGCCCTGTAGCAGGAAAACTGCTATAAGGTGGTTGGCAAGCGGTTAAAGCCCACCCGCCAAGATGATGCATATATGCTTATGGCTGGCAGGAAGTGGTCCAAAGCAGACCCTACATTAGTCATTTTTTTTGTTCAACCAGTAGGTTGAACAAAATGAAAGGACTTGATTCCCCCCATCAACACATTTAAAGTGGATAAGGGAATCCTCCCCACTGAGTCTTTGTATTCTGACAGTGGGAAGACTTCCCCGCCATCAGAATACACTGATCAGCATTAACAGCTATAGCTGTCAGGGTTGATCGAGTGACAAATATTCAACAGGGCAGTTGTACATAAATCAATCAGTATATCGACTTCTGTACAACCACCCTGCCCAAACATGAATTGAAATTCTGCTGGTCCCTGTTGAAATTCAATCCATATACGGCCAGCTTTAGAGCTTCTTTTCTTTAAAAACTAGCCACAGCCACAATACAAAAGCCTGTCCCCTGCCAGCATGCTGTAGAGAAGACCCTTTCCCTGTGTGGAATCATGGGTCTCTTCGAGGAGATCAGACATGCCCCCTGCTGAGTCACACCTATGGACCTGCAGTCACCAAGATTTGTACTCCCTGCTGATTGGAGCTCTGAATCAGCAGGGGGCGTGTTGGACCTCTGCAGAGTAATCACTGCTTTCACACAGAGAGCTAGAGTCCGTCTCTACAGCATGCTGGCAGGGGACAGGTTTTTCTATACAGGCTGTGGCTGTTTTCTAAAGAAAATGAACTGTAAGACTTGGCACACCTGCACCTGGAATGTATTTAGCTGACCGTCAATTAGATTTTAAGGGAATAAAAACAAGCACTGAAATGCTGCTGCATACATCAATGCTCCAGGCTCTTTTCTGTAACACAATTTTCCAGCTGTAATAATCTACAAAGCTGAGACAAGGATCCCACATGTGTTCACAAGTAAAACCTTAGTGGGAGAGCCTGCCTAGGGAAGCCATTGAAATGATCACACACTTCAGCTTCAAGGTCAACAGATAAATAAATTCTAAGATTCATATTATTTTTATCACCGTGTATATTGATCTTTCTCTCTTCATATACTTTAAATGCTCCAAGCATCAGCGAGTGCTCAGCAAGCATCAAGAGCCTGTATAAATAGCCCATTCCGATCCGTCTATGTATGAGTTACAGTCATACATTTCTTAAGACAATGTTTTGCGCTAAACAAAAAAAGAATTATCTCTAGATAACGGCTGACTACTGTTGTGGAATGCTACAATTGAAATGTCTATTCAAAACATTGTAATTGCCAAGTATATAATGATTGATTGACTCATAAAAATGATCAGATGTATGTCGTAAAATATCATCCCCCCCAACTTCAAACAACGATAACTGTTCTGTTACATGATTTCCATGTAACATAAATATGCAGCTATAGTAATGTTTTTATAGTTGGTTATTATAATGCCATCTTGTGGTTCTTTTGGATATTACACCTTTCTATTGTATTTTCTAAGTGTGTACCTCCCATCCTCTGTGAGCTAATTTCCACTTCCTAGTTCACTCTACTCTGTAACTTCCGGTTCCTGGTGCACTCTGCTATTCTAGTTCCTCTTCCTGTGTCCTCTCTCTCATGAGGTAAAGAATATGGCTACATGCTAGAAGGCCTCTCTCAATCTACTCGCATCCTAGGACACATTACTATGTTTTGACCTGCAGTTACCATCTTTCGACCATCTGTCACATTTGTTGTATGCTGTACCTGCTATTCCAATGAATAAACGCTCATGGAAGGAATCGGTAATTGGTGAGTCACTATCTGATAAGAACTGTCTGCGGTGATCATATCTGCTTATACAGGCCAGGCATAGAGGTCTCAACAAGGGATAAGTCGCCATTACAACAGTTAGGAGTCAGAATAATAACTGCAGATGTTTCAGTTTAGAATGCCATCGTGTGACAATGAACATAACAAGACCGTTATTTGTCATGTGTTTATAGAACACATGGGCTTGCTTTATAAAGCATTGAAAATTGTGGGAGTATTTGTAACCTGCTTCAGCTAGTCGGAATTGTTCTACCTTCCAGGCAGGCCTGGACTGGCCATAGGCCACCCCGGGCATTTGCCTGGAGGGCCGGGGCCACCTGGGTAGGAAGGGTGGCTGGGCAGCACATAGAGGAACCAAACTGTCCATTTCTCTCCTGCTGCCGCTGAATTCCCTCTTCTCCTACTGCAGGCATTCAGCGGTGGCAGGAAATAAATGGATGTATCGGTTCCTCTATGTGCTGCCCAGCCGCCCTACCTACCCAGGCGGCCCCAGCCATGTTTCAGGGGGCCCGTGTGGGCAGGTCTGTGTATGCAACCAGGGAGCCCATAGGGAACTATAGGCTACCTCTGGTTTCTCTTCCGGGTGCAGTGCAGCTTTGGTGTCCAACATGCAACCTCCTCTGGCTAGCTGACCCGATGGTCTCTCTCCCAGCCCGCAGCTTCTAACAGGTTGACCGAGCCGGTGAGTGGGGCGGGGGTGTGGTCATCTTCACTTACATGCACAGTTGACTGCTGAAAATGTTTGAGGACTTGTCTTGGAGGAGGAGCATAGATGGCGACCCCAGGAGGCTTCACCTCCATCCATATGGTGAGTGACTCCTGCATCAATGCCCTGCATGTGCAATTCTTTAGCTCCCTACTGTGGTTAGTACACTTTATGCCCCACTGTATACTGCTCACTTCCCCCCTGCCCTGTATCCTGCTCACTGCACCCCCTATACTGCTCCCCCCTGTATACTGCTCACTGCCCCCTCTCCCCTGCATAGTGCTCCCCCTGTATACTGTTCACTGCATCCCCGCCACTGTATACTGCTCCCCCTTACTATATATTTCTCCCCCATATACTAATCACTCCTCTAATTCCGAGTCTACACCCTGGGAAAATGTACAAGACGTCGCCCCGGGAGGTATCACCACCTTACGGTGCCGGGTCAGCGTTCACACTGGAAACGTTAGGACCATCAAGGCGGTTACCCACGATCGTTACAAAAACCCCCTAAGACGTCGTGGGAGGGCCACGGTGGGGATCACTGTCCCTCCGACGTACCGGGGGGATGTTGTACCAACCCCCAGTGTTAACACTGGGGACTTCGATGCTGTAACTTCGTAATCAATCACCCCCCCTCGTTATATGTATTACTCTCCTTCGTTATATGTCACCCCCTTTCGTCACCCGTCATATGTCACACCCCCCTCGTCACTCGTCATATACCCCTCTTTGTCACCCGTCATAAGTCACCCCCCTCGTCATATGTCCCTCCCCGTCGTCACCCGTCATATGTCACATCTCCCTCCCGTCATATTTCACCCCCCCTCGTCACTCGTCATACGACCCCCCGTCGCCACCCGTTATATGTCACATCTCCCCCCTTCACCCGTCATATGTCACTCCTCCCGCTCCTCACTAATCATATACCCCCTCTTTATATATCATTC
>BLSH010478649.1:372265-387331 GCA_018402905.1 Glandirana rugosa | reverse complement strand
GAAAAGGTGTTACGTGATAATTATACTATTAGTGCAGTTATCCTTTCAAGTCAACCCCAGCACCCTCTCCACGTCTTACACTTACCTCCCCTTACATCTCTGAGATCTTTGCTGTGCAGACATCCGTGGGGGGGGGGGCACACTTTATAAAACTGAAAATCTTTAAATGAATGTATATGTACAAAAGGGTTCCTTTATAACATTTTGGATAGGGTTGGGAAGGGATGATTGGTGTTTGTGTCCCTGGGGAGATTTACTTTTTTTTTGCCCTGATGACAACTGTCACCCAAACAGAATGTCGGAGAAATTTTAGAGTTACCACCAGACTAAAGTTGGCCATACACAGTTCATGGGGATGAGCAAGAGAAATTCAAAGCAAGCATGGCCAGATTAGGAGTTGAGTTTAAATCATCCAATGGTGACAAATGTTCTGATGACAACAGTCTAATACAGGAATTCAAACACATGGAAAGTTTTCATGTGGGCTGAACTCCAGGTCCTGAGGATAATCAATGGAGGACTCCCACACCGTACATCAATAGCCAAACTTTTTTTTATATTTAGAAATTGGATAGAGTAGGGAAGGGTGAATATCTCTGTCCGTTTCTTTTTGTCATCTGTTTGCCACTAGGGGGCTTTACCTTAACTTCCTTCCTGTGGACACAATAGGATGTGAGAGTAAATCTTCCCAAAATAAAGGAGATGCCCTCATAGATAGTTGTCACTGAAACAACATTTCCCCTTTTCTCTGTTCTTCCATTTTCCCTCAAAAGGCCAAATAGAAAGGAAGCAATATCAGCAATAAAAACCCTGACAGATGTTTCAACCCTTCACCGCTCTGTACAATTTTTAAAAAAAAAATAGTTTTAGATACATTTTAACCACTCCAGATCCGCGCTATTGCAGAAGTATGGCTCCAGCGCGGATCTGAAATGCCCGGACGACGTCCATGGACGTCGTCCCCTGTGCACGCTCCTGGCGCGCCCCCTGGCGGCAACGCGCGCCGCACGCTGCGCGAGCGTGCCCGTGGGTCGGGCGGACTCGATGTCCGCCCAAGACCCGCCGATCTCTTTTAGGAGCCTCAGAATGGGGAACCGCTGTTGTAAACACGGCGGTTCTCCGTTCTGTGACAGGGGACATAACAGATCTACTGATCCCTGTCACTGTGATCAGTTAGATCTGTTATGTCCCGGCCAGCCCTGCCCCCCCACAGTTAGAACACACCCAGGGAACATTTGTTAACCCCTTCACTGCCCCCTGCAGGTTAACCCCTTCACTGCCAATGACATTTATACAGTAATCAGTGGATATTTAAATTTCTGATTGCTGTATAAATGTCATTGGTCCCAAAAATGTGTAAAAAATGTCCGACATTTCTGCAGCAATATTGCAGTCCCGATAAAAATCGCAGATCGCCGCCATTACTAGTAAAAAAAAAAAAAATAATAAAAATGCCATAAATCAATTCCCAGTTTGTAGACCCGATAACTTTTGCGCAAACCAATCAATATACGCCGATTGCGATTTTTTTTTTTTTACCAAAAATATGTAGAAGAATATATATATATCCATGCACAAATGTATAACAGGCCAGATTGCACAGACAGTCTTCTCTTGGATTTTCAACTTTTTTTTTTCTTCAAATATAAAATATATTTTCTGGTAATCTTTACAGCTGTTACTAAGTCATGATTCATCAGCAATGTATATACAGAAACTTAATAAGGACATAAAAAAAAATAAAAAAAATCTTACTATGCATTTTTCCAATTGTATATAAAAATAGTAATGTGGTTTTTTTGTGTGAAAAAGAGCTGATTGCTTCTGAGCTACATTTTCGCACACAAATCTAATGTCAGTCTGGCTGTGCACACATTTTTCCTCCAGCGTCAGCACATTGTTGATAAGATTCTATAGGAGGTACACCGTCTATAAACTGCCCCTTCAAAGGATTAGCCTTCATATCATGCAGTGTCACAGCTGCTTTTGCTTAAATCTCCTAAATAAACCATTTCTTTACCACTTGAAAGGATAAACACAGCTGTACGTATGAGTAAGAGAGCAAGCAGAGCCGTGGCAACGCCTTACTGGACATAGTCAGAGCACACGAAGGCACACCGCAGATATGACCCAATGACCAAGCCAAGTCTGGCTGCTGCGGGCAGACCATCGAATTATGTCTAGACGTAGGAAAGCAGTGAGCATGCCATGTACACCACCCCATTCTGACAAAGACTCAGAGATACAGTACTTATACATGATATCAGAATAACAAATAGTGCAGCATTGCAGGCGATAGGTATAATGTTGTATTGGTGTTGCATGCAATGTTTTTTGTGTACAACACATCTAACGAGCAAGGCTCCGATTCCTACTGAATTCAATTCTACTGTCTGCCCTTATGTTGTAAAGCGCTGCGTAAGCTGTCGGCGCTATACAAATCCTGTATAATAATACGTTTCTATTTTAACCGGTTTCCGACTGGCTCGCGTACATTTACTGCTGCAGAGCGGCTGGATAGCGCCAATCGCCGTCAAATAAACAGCGGCACGCTCTCATGCCCGCCGCACTCACCAGCAGTATGGCCGCGGGTTGGGTGGACTCGATGGCCGCCAGTGGCATTGATTGGCACAGAAGAAAAACTGGGAACCGCTGATGTAAACACAGCAGATCCCCGCTCTGTCGGGCAGCATGTAAGATATCTACTGATACCTATCACTGGGATCAGTTAGATCTCTTATGCCCATGGTAGCCCAGCCCCCTCACAGTTAGAACACACCTAGGGAACACAGTTAACCCCTAGATCGCCCCTTGCAGGTTGATCCCTTCACTGCCAATGACATTTATACAGTAATCAGTGGTCATTTTAATTTCTGATCGCTGTATAAAATGTCATTGGTCCCAAAAAAGTGTCAAAAATGTCCGATATGTCCGCTGCAATATCACAGTCCCGATAAAAATTGCAGATCGCCGCCATTACTAAAAAAAAAAAAAAAAAAAAAAAAAAAAAATTGTAACCATGGTTTGTAAATGCGGCAACTTTTGCGCAAACTAATTGATAAACGCCGATCGCAATTTTTTTCGACCACAAGTATGAGGAAGAATATATATCGGCCAAAACTGATGAATACATTTTTTTTTAAAATATTTTTGGGATATGTATTTTAGCAAAAAGTAAAAAATAGTTTTTTCTTCAAAATTGTTGCTCTTTTTTGTTTATAGCGGTGATCAGAAGTGACGCAGAGGTGATCAAATACCACCAAAGGAAAGCTATTTGTGGGGAAAAAAAAAGGATGCCAATTTTGTTTGGGTATAACGTTGCACAATTGTCAGTTAAAGCGACGCAGTGCCGAATCGCAAAAAGTGCTCTGGTCCTACAGTGGGAAATACTTCCCGGGCTGAAGTTGTTAAAGGGCCCATTCCACCGATGTGTTTTAGGCAATTCTACACTCTAAGCCAGTGGTTCTCAACATTATGCCCCTTTCACACGACCATTCCAATCCGGTCCACCTGATTGGACAGTCCATTTACCTCTATGGACTTGTGTCCATTTACACCCGCCTACCTTCAGTCAGAGCCAGTCTGCTATAAAAAAAATAAAAAATGGAAGGAGATCTGTAAATGGACAGCAGAGTTCATTTACTCCCAGCCTCCCATAGAGAAGAGTGGGCCCTGTCCATGTCCGCATAAACTGAGCAGACACGGATGGCTCCTCCGCCTGCTCTGCTCTGAATCCTCTCCATGTGAAAGGGGCCTTATTGGGATCATGCCCAGTAAATTCCTCCAAAACCTCCCCCCAGACCCCCCACAATAAAAAAAAAAATATTTTTTTACATAATAAAATCCCAAAATATGTACTAAAATGTTAGGGGGCTCTGCTGTAGAAGACTTGGTGGTCTGGTAGGGGATTGGTTTTCTGTGGATAGAAGGGGGTCTCTCCAGAAGACTCCGAGCTTTGCAGAACTGTGGGAGGGTATTGCAGTAGGTCGGGGGTCACTGTGGCACACGGTTTGAAGTTGGTGGGCTGGAGGCTCTGCAGCAAGCTGGGGGGGGGGGGGGGCGGGGGGGCACTTAGCTTTTAAGTATCTAAACCCAAAACCAACAACTTAATATATTGCAGCTTACTGTTCTTTGGTGTGACTGAAGCATTACTTCTGATTTTCCAAGCTTTTGTTCTTTATTTTCACCTGGTAATCCTGCAAATAACACACTGCCTGTCCCTGGAATGGCTGCATTACTCCTCCATGATCTATTGAGAGAGCCATGGTTGTCACCCAAGGCTGCTCTCCTGATATAGACTACAAACATGTCTATCTCTTCATCTCCATTACATGGGGCACTGGGCAATTAGTAGTTTGCAGAAGAGCTGGGAAGGAAGATATTCTATGGCGCAGCTCACAGGAAGGGACAAGGACACTGCATTTCTAGGAAGATCTCTGTATGTGCTGAAAATGTTCAGCCAACACATCTAGGGACTCTGTTACACCACTTTTACCTACAGGTAAATCTATAATAAGGCTTACCTGTAGGTACTGTGAATATCTCCTAAACTTGCACAGTTTAGGAGATATTCAGTATATACGCTGCTGCCGAGGTCATCGGCACGTGCACTGAAGAAACGGCCTGCTGGTGCCGTTTCTTCAGAGCCCGTGCCATGACAGGTGGCTCCCGCACGCATGCGCGGGAGTGACGTCATCGCAGCTACGGCCAATCACAGCGCCGGAGCCCACAAAAAATTTTGGCGGCGACAACAGGGTTCGGGGACCACTGCAACAGCGTTGATTTAAGGTAAGCATTTCATAATGAGCTAGTATGCATACTAGCTCATTATGCCTTTGTCTTGCAATGGTTTTTTTTGGGGGGGATTTTTTTTAAGCTGCAACGCATTGCATTTTTGTTCTTGGGTTTAGTTATCTTTTAAAGTGGTTATAAAGGCTAAAGTTTTTTGTTTTTTTTAACCTTAAAGCATTCTCTCCATTATGGTAAAAAAAACCTTACATGATCAGCTATCCCCCCAGCCCCCTGAATACTTACCAGGTCTTGATCCAGCGCTGCTCTCTTGCCTCACAGGTCTCAGAGACGTTCAAATCCTGCGAGGAGGAAGTGGGGGGGGGAGGAGCCGTACCGTATGTGTCAATAGACGCACACAGCCTGGATCATGACTGCATGAGTGCCCCATAGCAAGCGGCTTGCTGTGGGGCACTTGAAAAGGAGGAAGCGCTGAAGGCAACAGTAGGGGACCCCAGAATAGGAGGTTCAGGGCAGCTCTGTGAAAACTGTTGCACAGAGCAGGTAAGTATGACATCTTTATTATTTAAAAAATAAAGCTTTACAACCACTTTAAGGGCCTGTTCACACGTGTAGTTACCTGCGTTTTTTCTTCAAGGATAAATGTGGGTAAATGCAATTGTTTTCTGTGTGTCATGTTTACACCAGAATGCGTTTCAGAGCTGTGCGATATTATACAACATATTTGCATATTATTGTACCTCTGGATGGCCATGCTTCACATCGTGGTGTTGTGCACTTCACCGAAAAAAAAAAAAGGGGGAGCTCTGAGATGCAATAAAATGCGGATCCATCCAAAATAGCTGCTGCCCACATGCTAAACCCCTGTGACCCTTAGTTGTGGTTTACAACATGCACTTTTTTCATAGGGGTGACTACTACCACATGGAAAAAATAGTGCACTTTACATGGGTTTTCATGTTAGCACACCAAACTCTAGGAATAACTTGCCCTTATATGTTGAAACACTAACAGAGAAATGTGTCAATGATGCATCACAGCACATAAATACTTTGAGAACAAGTGATTACATATATACAAAAACACATACATTTTTACAATGACTCTATCCTCTAAGTTATAAGCTGTTGGGTAGAAGGCTGGGTTCATGTGTGTTGTGTTGCAGTGCATTAAGTTAGAATGGCGCCCGACAGCACAAGTACAGTAAGCTGCATCCCCCCCTCCGCTGTAGCTCCTTGCAAGCACATTGCCATGCATTGTGCTACTCTGCATTACAAAAATGGTGCACTGGCAGCCCATTCCAGGTTATTGGGCTGTCTTAACACAACACTCATTAACTCGTATGCAGTAACGCACAACAAAGCAAAAAGGTATGAAGGGGCCCTAAACGTGCAGACACCTAGAAATGCCTGCACTTCTTTGTACTCTTATGTTTTAAATGACAAAATAACCTTAAGGCCCCTTTCACGCGGGCGTTCCGTTCAGGTCCCCCTGTCCGTTTTTCAAGTGGACCTGAACGGACGCTCCATGCAGCCCTATGGAGCGGTGGATATCAACGGTGACATGTCTGCTGACATCCGCCACTCTCCGATCTGATCCTTTCTGTGAAATCCAGACGAATGGAAACCCTATTTTCCATCCGTCTGTAGAATCGGATGGGATGAAAACGGACAGGCAGATCCATTTTCATCCGATCGCCATAGAGCAGAGCAGGGCTCTGACAGACCTGTCTCTGCACAGTGAGCGGAGACGGATCTGTCATCCGCCTGCTCAGCAGGGATCAGCGGATCGATCCCTGCTGAGCAGAGCGGACTCTGTGAATGGATAAGCCTGTGTGAAAGGGGCCTCAAGTGTATGTACACCTACATTTTTACATGGGGCGAATTATGTTACAATCAGCCATGGGTCAGTTCACAGATCCCCTGCTGATCAGAGCAAAGCAGGCAGATGACAGATCTGTGCCCGCTTGGTATCTGCAGAGAGGATACGGACAGAGCTTGCTCTGCTCAATGGGTGGCTGGGAGTAAACCGACTCTACTGTCCATTTATACCCGACTACCCGCTGATCCGATCTGCCTAAACAGAAGAGGAGGATGGATCCCATTCCATTTCTTTTTTTTTTTAGCAGACCGGATCAGACTCATGATTGAGTCAGTTTATACCAGCCTGTCCATAGGAATGCATAGACCTTCAGGTTTGCCTGAAAAACTGGCAAGTGGACCCCATTGGATCGCCCATGTGAAAGGGGCCTTAACAATGAACTTCTCGTATTTGCTTCTTTGTGGTCCATCAATGGGATATCTATCTATCTATCTATCTATCTATCTATCTATCTATCTATCTATATATATATATACACGTTTGATCCTACAGAAATCCAATGTGCTCCAAACTTCCTGTGCACTATGCAGCGTTATCTCAAGTAGTGTTGGCCATGCCTAGTTTTTCTATTTGGACTACAAAACATGTCCCTTCTATGTGAGAAAGATGGGGAAAGGTATTCTGTAGTCCTACTTCTTTATTAGGGTTACTATGTTACTAGGATCAGCAGGAGAAAACAAGTCTGGATAAATATATGCAGACACCACATCTAAGGTAAAGTAAGCTGCAATATATTACATTTTTGTTTATGGGTTTCAATACACTTTAAACCCAGCAGTTTAGATGGATTCTATAGTAGGTCAATACTTGTACATGAGAGCACTCTGTGGGTGCTTAGATCACCCCGGACTCCCTTGCTCTGTTAAGAAAAATGCATCTTTCCAAAGCATCACTGACCACCAGTATCGGTCATTGGTAAATGCCAAGGACCTCTACCAGTACCACCAAAATATGCAAAAAATATACCCGAAGTGGCATGAACACCTGCAGAGACAGTGAGGGAAATGTAGTAACTGCCATCTTGTCTATTCCCAGAAATGTGTCTGTCTGAAGTCTAAGGACACTATTCTGAACTAAGGTAATACATAGGCAGGCTGTTATGCTGATTCAGCAACCTTCATCATTTCTGAGTCACTGACCTGGCACAAGCCTACAAATCGGAAGTTCTGACTTCACGTGGATTTTACATGTTGAGTGCTTTTCTAGGTCAGTAACTCCAAGTATTGAAAGCAGTGGCAGCCTAGCAATTAGTATTTTCAGAAAATGGAATGGCAAGCCTAATATTTCTCTTATAAATTTTCTTTAAAGCCTAAGTTCACCATTTGCACCAGGTTGCACCGGAATTATAGGTGTAACATGGTGCATGCAAATGCCTCCCCCCCCTACCCTACATCTTATGGCATCAGTGGACTAAATTAAACTGAATTATGGAAATCCTATTCTTAAATCAGCTGATATTTTGCACAAGGATATGAACCCGGAGTACCAAAGAAAAACATGACAGAATAAACAAATGCATGCATAACCTAAGCTACTGGCCTATTGTGAAATACAGGGTATGTTTATGTCTGTCTGAGGGTAGAAGATCTTTCCATACAGTTGAATTATTAAAGAACTGGTATCTTCTGTCTGAATCGTGAGGAATTACTGATGTGAGCACACTATGGATGATGAGTAAGCAGAGAGCCAATGCTATTCTATTCCGAGACACCTTTGTCTGGTGCAGCTAAGAATAGCGATTTAGAAAAAAACGACCATTGCTTTATAGAAAAATATGCAATACTCCCTGTGTATTGGATGGCCATAGTGCAATGGTTGTCAATTTGCAAGGTATAGGGGCCCCAACAGCAGCCTCTGACATCACCAAAGGGCCACATATAGAGGTTGATTTACTAAAATTAGAGAGTGCAAAATCTGGTGCAGCTGTGCATCGTAGCCAATCGGCTTTTCATTTCAGTTTGTTCAATTAACCTTTGACAAAAAAAAAAAAACCTGGAAGCTGATTGGTTTCAGAGCTGTACCAGGATTTTGCACTCTCCAGTTTTAGTAAATCAACCCCACAATATTCAGTATGGCTCCATGCACACTGAAGCTAATAAATGACCGTTTATGGTCGTTTGGGCAGTTTTTTTAAAGCAGAGGTCCGCCATGGAAAAAAATAATAATAGGACACTAACCTGTCCTGGAGTCCAGCAATGCCAGCACCCATCGCCAATCTTTAGATCGGGTGCAGCCGCATCCATTGCGGGTAAGGGAACCCGGACGTGTAGCATTACAGCTTCACGCTGGGCACCTTACTGCGCATGCAGGAGGCTCTGCTGCGCTCTGCTATTGGCCAGGCGGCCAGTAGCAGAGCGAGGAGGGAGCCGGGCTGCTGACGTCAGCGGCCGCTGGCCTGAGCTTCTGGATGTGTGGAAAAGGACACCTGATGTCCTCTTCCCACTCCCCCCCCCCCCCCCGAAAGGTGCCAAATGTGACGCCTGAGGGGGCGGAGGAATCCAACCAGCAGAAGTTCCACTTTTGGGTGGAACTCCGCTTTAAACAGCCCATAAATGCCCCTTTATGTTATCCTATGTGTGCATGCACAGATAGACGTTTATTGTCATTTAACAGCAGTGGCATTTAAGAGCTGTTATCTGAACACTCTGAATTGGCGTTCAGAAGTCGTTCTTCTGACCACAAAAAACGCTGGACACCGATAAATGCTCATAAAAGCAGCTAAATGGCTGTTTATGGGCATCCAGCGCTTTTTGTAGTCATGGAAGCTAATGAAGTTAAAAAAAAAAAATCTCAAAAACGCTGATAAACACGCAAAAAACACTGCTAAAAGCACGTTTTCTAAGCCACGTCTCCTGCCACATAATCTGACGCCCAAAGAGCGTCCAGGGTGCATGGAGCCTTAATGTAATGATAGGGAGGACTGTCAGACTGCAAACATACTACAGGAAATGATCTATACAGCCTGCTGACCTGCTACAGGCTCAGTTAGAGACTGGAGAGGCTGGCAGAAATCTCTGCTATTACCTCTGTACAAATCAATGCTTCCACTCCCATTCCAGACTGCTGGGATCCAAGGGCCGTACCAAAGGGCTGCGACTTGGCCATCAGGGCCATGGACAAATGATATGACCGAATCCAGTATCAGCTATGACACATGCACATGATACTGACTAGAAAGTGAGACGGGGGATCAATCTAGGAAGTTTGCCTGTATGCTGGAAATTCTTTCTGGCCAGTCTCGATGGACTAATTTTATATGGAATGTGTGCAGAGAGATGAGAAGCAACAGTAGCAGTGCTTATTGTTTACACATCTACTAAAAACAATTTACAAAATATGAAGATCAGCAGCAGTAAGGCCTGGATAACACTTGTGCGGGTGGTTCCTGCTGCGGGTTGTACCCGTTCCCGAAGGCGCAACTACCTGTACAGAAAACACAGGCACATGCATTTTCCAGTGCATGCGAGTGCCATTAATCCTAGTGGCAGCTGCACACACCAGAAACCGCACTGCACTGTAGTTGCCCTGTGGGCCGTGACCTTTCCCTGCGTTTTCGGGAGTCACGGCAATCCTTTCAGATGAGTAGGCTGCTGTGCCCATACAAAACGCAACTCGCAGAGCGTGAACTAGGCCTAAAGGCTGGTTTACACCAAAATCAGCATTCCGTGCGCATTTCCCCCTCCACTCTTGTGATCTGCATATATCTGCCAATGTATTTTTCATGCCACCCAAAATTGTGGGCAACAAATTGCATGGTTCTGCAGTACAATGTGGTGCAGTGCATTTTTAAAAGTAGTTCAAGCACTACTTTTTGCACAATCCAATGCATTTTGCAGCCCATTCAAATGAATAGGCTGTCAAACCACATTGTATGGGAATCACACGGGAAGGTGACCATTATAAAACGCACGTTCTTCTGTGATCCTGGCCCAGGATTGTTTTAGACCCTTGCATGTGGGCATTTTGAGTCTTACAGCATAAAACCCAGACAGACATTCTTAGGTGCAAAGGAGGCACAGGTACAGCCTGCTGTCTGCAGCCTGTCAAAAATCAATGAGGCTGGCCATACATTATAAAACACAAAAATGGTTTCCTCCAAAGGGAACACACCGCAGCTTATTGAGTGATCAATTGTACACTTTATTTTCAATAAAGTGTACAATTGATCACTCAATAAGCTGCGCTATGTTCCCTTTGGAGCCTCTTAGGTGCGGGAAACCATTTTTGTGTTTTGTCTGTATTTTGGTTCTGGGTACCCCACCCTGATTATAGGGTGAGCCGGCAATGAGGATCTTATACAATATATAGGAACAGGGTCATTGCTCCTCTTTATAACCCCATTTTGCTCATGGCCATACATTATACATTTTTCTTTTCTCTTCAATTTCCCTTTAGATTTACCAAAACCATATAATAGGAGGTCACACCTAAACCCTTTTAATTTGTATGCAATCCAGCAGGCCCTCTCACTACATAGTTGAAGGTAAATGTGAAGGAAATTGAATAATTGTACAGTGTATGGCCAGCCTGACAGGCTGAATAACGTAGTGCCTGTACACTGTTCCAAGCATTACTCGAGCTTTGGGCCATAAGCCCTGAACACAGAATTCTTGCTTTAGGAACATACATCTCTGAACACATACAGCCCTATTGGAACAGTATACATGCACAATGTATTTCTGTTGGTCATTGATTTGACAGGCTGCTGGCAGCGGGCTGCACACTGCACCTGTGCCTCCCAGGCACCCAGAGATGCTCAGTTTTTACACCACACAAGCCAATTCAGCATGTGTATGAGCCTTCAGGTCGCCATACAATCTGATTGTACAATCTTCTTTAGATTTACCAAAAAAATTATGTAATATGGGGCAAACCTAATCTATCCAATCAATCTTATACCATCATGCATGCCCTTGCACTACATAGTTGATGGCAGATCTAAAGGAGTTTGTACAATCAGATTGTATAGCGTATGGTGAATTTTAGATGTCATCTGACTGGGGAATCTATATGCCCCCAACGATGTTCCTTCCCGATACCCAGCTGTTCAGCTCTTATTCAGGCAAGATGAAAGATGAGATTGTTTGGGGGCCACATCAGCGGATGTATAAACAGCTGTCTTCCACATAATATGAACAGTCCAAGCAGCTGATGACTACTCGTATCTGTCAGATTTCTGAAGAACCATGGATGGTGAAATCTTTTGGGCCACCCAGCGCTTAGACAGACAACAAATGGAAGACTGTAGCGAATCCCATCTGCACAAAATAAAACACATGCATACGCACCAACATCACTAATCAGCAGCTGTTCATTTTTATGATATTGAAAATCAGCCTGCCTGGAATGGATAGACGCGACATGGACACAACAAAACAGACGGAACAAAGGAGTTTGTAAAATTCAACAATCAGTTTAGTGAGGAGTGCAAAAATATGGAGGCTAGAGATGGCAACAGCAGATCGTTCCAGCAGCCTCGCATATTAATCTCATGCAGTAGTAATGGGCACGAGATGACACCAGCATGGCTCCCACCCCATATCTACACCCCATTCATTTACAGACAATCACAGAAATGTAGCACAGAATCTATGTTACATTTAGAACCTGTGGATATGAATGAAGGAGGGGGAAAACAGTGCAGGGTGTCGGGAGGAAAATGAATAGCAGGCACAGCTGTCAAACAGACTGAAGTCAGACAGCAGAGGAACCCCCTGCAGACACAGCACACCCCGGGAGGCAGTGATAGGAGGACATGTCCACAGAGATAATGTCAACACTGGATGCTAAAAACTTCAAGTTTCCATATATTTGGCAGGACCATAAATTATACAGACTAAGCCGTATGGATCATCAAGGACGGTCTGCAGTCCACTGTCATACAGGACACTCGTCATCTGGCCCTACCCAGGGTCAATGATTTCATCTATTTCAATACACCAGGGTTGGGTCAATAGTGTCAAATTTTTTTTGTATCCCCATGTGGCACTGAGGGTTGGGCCGCATATTGCGCTGCAATGATACAGCTTATGCCTTCAGGATAGATGGGGTCAAATGTCAGGGTCCTGCCCTGCATCTGCTTAACTGGGTCCCCCTTGTCACACAGTGCAAGGAGCTAGTTCTTTGTAGGTTCCAGGCCAGTACCCAGACATGCCAATGCCCACAGCAGGAACTCCCTAATGATCAGGAGGACTTCTTTGGTTGGCATGCAGAACAAACCCAATGTTATAGCGGCTTCTTCCCCAACTGGAGGGTTTTTCTCCTTTTGAGAAATGTGTTCCTTGTGGGGTTCCAGGCCAGCACCCAGACATGCCATGCCCGCCGTAAAAACTCCCTAAAGATAAGGACGTCATCTTTGGTTGGCATGTGGGACAACCCAATTGTTTCCTCTTTTGCTTGAGGGTCTTTGTCTCCTTTTTGGTGAAATGAGTTGGGTTCCAGGCCAGCACCCAGACAAGCCATGCCTGGGGTAAGAACGCCATAAAGATCAGGAGGTCATCTTTAGTTGGCATGTAGAACAAACCTAATGTTATTGTGGTTTCTTCTACTGCTTGAGGGTCTCGTTCTCCTTTTTGGAAGAGTTTGTTCTTTGTGGGGTTCCTGGCAAGCCATGCCTGGGGTAAGAACGCCATAAAGATCAGGTCATCTTTAGTTGGCATGTAGAACAAACCTAATGTTATTGTGGTTTCTTCTTCTGCTTGAGGGTCTCGTTCTCCTTTTTGGAAGAGTTTGTTCTTTGTGGGGTTCCTGGCAAGCCATGCCTGGGGTAAGAAACGCCCTAATGATCAGGAGGTCACCTATAGTGGGCACACAGAACAAACCCAATGTTATTGCGGTTTCTTCTACTTGAGGATCTTGTTCTGGTTTGGGTAGAGTTTGTTCTTTGTGGGGTTCCAGGCCAACACCCAGACATGCCATTACCACAGTAGGAGCTCCCCAAGGGTCATGTTTGGTTGGCATGTAGGCCAGCCCAATGTTACCGCTGCTTCTTCTTCTGCTTGAGGGTTTTTCTCCTTTTGAGGATCATTTCATAGAGCTTGTCCATGCCCTCAGTGAGCCCCTCTCCGATGATGGCACAGGCTGGCTGCACATGGTAAGGGGTAGATGGGCTCAGTTCTTGGAGGGCCAGCTGTCTCTCGATCTCAGTCACTGCCAGGGACTTGGGTAGGTCCTGCTTGTTGGCGATGACCAGCAGAGGAGTGCCCTGGTTCTCAGCGAACTTGGTCACCTTGTGAAGCTCGGTCTTCGCCTCCTCCAGCCGGTCAGAGTCCACCGAGTCCACCACGTAGATGATGCCGTCCGTGCAGCGGCTGTACGACTTCCAGAGGGGCCGCAGCTTCTCCTGGCCGCCCACATCCCAGAAGTGGCAGCTGATGCCCTTGGCCGCCCCGTTGCTGAGCCGGATCCGCTCGGTGTTGAAGCCGATGGTGGGCACGGTGTTGACGAACTCGTTGAACTTGAGGCGGTAGAGGACGGTGGTCTTGCCGGCGGAGTCCAGGCCGAGCATGACGATGTGCAGGGACTGGAAGGAGGAGATGTTGGAGGAGATGTTCCCCATGTCTACAGGTGAGCTGTGTGCGGCGCCCTCCGCGGAGCCTCACCACCGAGCATGCCGTGTGCTGGGAAGGAGTGCCGGGGTGCTGCGGGGTCCCCCGGGCCGGCCAGTCTACGAGACCTCCACCTCCTCCGTTCTCTTATCTCTCCCTCCTTCAAGCCTTCACATCAGAATGAATCCGCATCCCCAGCCATCCATCTCCTCCCCAACCACTCCCCTCACACTGGGGAGGAGGGGACCTTAAAAGGGCCACAGCGATCAGTCCCATGGAGGCTTCAGCGTGATGATCACCCTAGGGAGGCAGCCACTGCCATCAGAAGCTGGAGCATGGCAACCAATCCGCTTCTAGCTTCAGCATGTTCAGTCCAGCTGTGAAAATGAGAGCTAGAAGCTGATTGGTTGCCTTAGTGGATCCAGATTCTGTCTTCTTCATTGGGTTGGTTGGGGGGGGGGGCTTCAACCATCCTCCCGGCCAGTGTTGCCAACCTCCTGCAGCATTTTTTACTGGCAAAACATGGAAAATTTAGTGGCGGAGCACATTTTTTACTGGCAACTTAATAATAAAAAATTCAACGGTCATTTTTTACACGAGGCGGTGATTTAAAAGGTACAAAACGGTCATTTTTTACGACGTCCTCCAACCGTTGTGACCGGCCCTCCTACCAACTTCGGGGGGGGGGGTTGGTTGGGTTACTTCTTCTGTCTTAGACCTAGGTGATTCCGTTGGTTAGTCGAAGATCGAGAGTAAAAGTGTCGACCTGACTTGTACGACTTCGATCTTCGCCTAACCAACGGTACGAGGTCGAAGACTACCGTCACCGACGGAGGGATCCCACTAGTAGTGCGACTTCGGAGGTACCCTGACTAGCGACACCGGGAAA
>BLSH010478649.1:344724-358774 GCA_018402905.1 Glandirana rugosa | reverse complement strand
GTGGGATTTGTGTTGTGAAGGGGGTGGGAGAAAAGGATTTGTGCTACGAGGAGGTATTTAGGGGGTTTGTGTTAGAAGAGGTGATATGGTGGGGGGGGGAGGGATTTGTGCTACTAGGGTTGATTGGGGGGTGTTTGTGCTAGAAAGGGGGAAGGGGGGTATTTGTGCTAGGAGGGGGATTTGGAGTGGGGGGGGGGGTGTGTACTCGGAGGAGAAATTTGAGGGGTGGAGGATTTGTTCTAGGAGGATTTTTTTTTTTGGGGGGGGGGCATTTGTGCAGGGGGGATTTGCGGGTAGAGGGGGCAAAAATTTGTATTGGAAAGGGGGATTTCAGCAGGGGGGAGTGATTTTTACTGGGAGGAGGGGGGATTTATGCTTTAGGGGTAATCATGCAGATTAGTGCCCAATTTTTTTTTGGGGGGGCGGGATTTTTGCTGATATATAATGCTCATTATATGCGGGGCTCAGTTTGGCATGTTCACCGTGGGCTCTAGGGAACCTTGTCCCGGCACTGGGCAGTAAAATCCAAATCTCCAGCCACTTGCTGGGAATTCTGATTTTTACATTGCTGCAGACATTTTTTTGTTACACACTCCCGGACGCTATAGGGACTGGGAGTGTGGGTGTACTTTAGTAAAGCTGACTCTGCTTTAATGTGGAAGTGATACAAGTGGCTGTGAAGCCGCCTATCACTTCCTCGACCACCATCGCAATGTGCCGCCTTTACCCCCCCATTTGACCATATTTACCGGGCTCCACTATCCCACATGTGGACCCAGTGCTGTCATGGCGGGTGTCACTGGGAAGGGCGGTGGGAGCTCAGTGGACCTCCATCCACTCAGCCTACCTCCTGTACACAGACTGAGAAGTGACGTGTATGATGTCACTTCCTGGACTGGAGATATCATTCTCCAGGGTCCATGCTGGGAGTCATTTATCACTGAATGACTGCTAAAGCCATTTTTAAAAAACTGCTAGGTGCAATTACTCTTTTCTTAGGGCCAGTTCACACAGGAATTGCACAGGAACGTGGTGCATTGTTTATTGCTGGTTCTGTCCTCACTGATGAGATTTCTCTTAGTTCCTGTCCCAGCGACACACTAATGTGAACATCAAAAAAATGCAACAGAGCTTCTAGTCCTTCTGTGCAAAAGGTAAGAAAGGCTGTATTTGCACTTTAAGGGTAGTACAATATAGGCTGCCATTGCTGAATTTCCCTTATGAGAATGCCTGGCAGGCTGATATTTTTGCTTCAATGCTGACTAAAGCCGGGTACACCTGGCTCTTTTTTTTTTTTTTACATTCAGCCAAATAACAGATTTCTGCGTCCACACAAGCAAGGTGGTGGTGGAGTCTGGCTTGAGCAAGGAACAACCGCTCTTGCGCACCCGATTCAGGGACCACTGGTAGGGCAGACAGGAAGTCCAAGAGTGCGGGGTGGCACGAGGGCTGGATGGTCACTGATGGAGATGTGATGCTCCAGGTGGTCCTGCAGATCAGAAGGGTGGTCGTACAGGCTGGGTCGGCAACTGGCTGGCGGTGCGGTTCAAAGGGTCAGGCAAGAGAGTGGTCAAGTCCAAGCAAAGTTCGTTAACAGGCTGGCAGCAGAGGTACAAAGGGGTCAGACAATCGGATGGTCGTGGATAGCCGGGGTCGGTGCAGGCAGATAATCAGCAGGTCAGGACAAGCCGGGTCGGATCAGAAAGCAGGAAGCAACACAGGAAACAGGAACAGAGTTGGGGCTCACAGGTACTCAGACGCTTTATATCGGACAGCACTGGCTGCAGGGTGTAGTCCACATAAATAGACTTCTTTGGCGCCAACGGCATGCACAGGCGCACACAGGCATGCGCGAACGCGTACGGGTGCACCAAACAATGGCTATTTTTCCTAACATTGCCCCTCCCCCAAGGGGCAGCCTCCAGATGCCTTGTCGGGTGCCAACTTCCAGGTGGTTTTTCCTGAAGGCTTGAATTAATCCTGGTGCATGAATGTTTTTTTCTGGCTCCCAGGAATTCTCTTCGGGGCCATACCCTTTCCATTTTATCAATTACTGGGTGGACCCAGCCCTCCTCCGACTGTCCAAAATGGCCTCCACCTCAAACTCCTCTCCATTTACCAGGACCAGGTCTGATGGACCTGTCTTCCATCCTGGTCAGGGGTCCGGGACAGCAGGCTTCAGCAACGAAACATGGAAGACCGGGTGGATCTGTAGGGAAGGGGGAAGATCCAATTCAAAAGCTACCCTGTTGATCTTCCTCTTGATCAGGAATGGCCCCATGAATCTGGGACCCAGCTTCTTCAGAGGGCAAGCAAGTTTGAGGTTTTTGTTGGACAACCAGACGCAGTTGCCTGGTTGGAGCTCTAACTCCCCCCGCCTTCTCTTGTCAAAGGCCTCCTTGTTCTGTTGCTGAGTTTTAGACAGGGTATCCTGAAGGAGTTTATTGTTGGCTTGTAGGAAACTTGTGACATCCTGTGCCGCAGGAAATGGGCTTTCGGGATTCAGCTCAGGCAGGAATGTGTCGCACACGCATATGTAAACGGTGTTCTCTCCACGTGAGGGTACCGCCGCAAACGGAGTGAAAGCAATAATTCTAGTGCTAGACTTCTGTAACCCTAAACAGGTAAACTATAATATTTTTTAACTACCGTATTTTGCCGCCATTCCATGAGCGTGTGCAATTTTAAAGCGTGACATGTTGGGTATCTATTTAACATGATCTTTCATATTTTAGAATTGTTTTTTGTTTTTGTTTTTACTACTCATTAAAGTGTATTTTTCCCTTGTCTTTAACTTCTGTTTCAAAACTAAAATTCTAGACAAACCTGCTTACGCTTTCACTGGGGTTCTGACTATGCTGGGTAAGACAAACATATAGGGTTCAGTTCCTATATTTATCGACTAACTGTCTGTCACCCACTTACCCTTAGACCTTTTGTTATTCCTAGTGGAATGTTTATTGAACAACTAATTTACTAGTGATGAGCACCTTTTGGATTCCTATGGAAGCTTTATTCTTGAATTATTGTACCTCACTATTGTACCCATCTTTTGCTTCTTTTTCTTAGCATAATTTGTCTCTTGCAATAAAACATTTATTTATGAAACAAACAAAAAGTGTATTTTACCCAAAAAATTGCGTTTGAAAAACTGTTGCACCATTTTATTCCCTAGGGTGCCTGCTAAAAATATATATATGTATAATGTTTGGGGTTATAAGTCATTTTCTAGCAAAAAATACTGATTTAAACTTGTAAACAAATAGTGCCAGAAAAGGCTTGAAGTCTTTTACAGCCAGGCATTCAGCATTTTCAAAAGAAGGCCAACAGTGACAGTCTCCTGTACAATAATTAAGCGTTTTAGCGCTTTAACTTGAATGTGTTTTTATCTGCATTCTTGCCCTTGTTTTTTTTATTGGGAAATAGGTTGGATGAGCTGTTCAAAAAATAATTAGAGAAGGGTATGTGACAAATGTGGACTGTGTACTAAAGGAGGGGCTCTAACAATCAAAGTATTGTTGGGTGACAATAGCTAATCAGGAAGTACAGAATCTGCCTTGACACATTGGTTACAGGAAGGCTCAGCGAGCACCCCTCTTTTGCCTGGGGGTTTACATCTGCTCTGTGTGTGTGCAGTACAAAGTACTTTTCTATTGATTCTGCAGGAAAGTGATCTGCTTGTGCTTATTGACAGGATCTAATGGAACAGCACAATGTTGCTTTCAAGATTAACTATTGACCAGTGCAGATCCCATAGGTTTTCAAGTGCAATATTCAACATGAACTGATATTTGTTCATGGATAAGCTATGAGGAATAATATTACAACTAATAACTGTGCAATGTTAATCAGGGTCCTGCAGAGAGCAGACTGTAAGAAAGTAAATATTACATCTATATTTTACATTCATGTTGCTGATTTATCAGAAAAAGAAAATCAGTAGTACTAGCATTTTCTATCTTTCTAAACATTTTTTTTTGTATATAACACATTCACATTGTAACAACAGTACCCCATGAAAAAAAACCCCAAAAACATACAAAACATGTGGAAATTAAAAACAAAAAACACATGTACCACTGTCCACCCATTTTCCACTCTACCCTAGGCTTACCACATCATTCCTTTAATCCGGGACACACATTAACCTCCTGCCATCCGCGCTATAGCCGAATGACGGCTACAGCGCGGCTCTAAAATGCCGGGTGGACGTCAATAGACTTCCTCCCATTTGGCTCGCGCTGGGCGTGCTCCTGCGGGCGTGAGCGGCGCGTGCACGCGCCGCCGCACGCTGCGGGAGCGTGCCCGCGGGTCGGGCGGACCCGATGTCCGCCGGAGACCCGCGATCTCCTTACAGAGGGGAGGAACTGGGAACCGCCGAAGTAGACACGGCGGTTCCCCGTTCTCTGAGGGGGGTATGCCAGATCTACTGATCCCTGTCACTGGGATCAGTTAGATCTGTCATGCCCCTGTCAAACCCGCCCCCCCACAGTTAGAACACACCTAGGGGACATAGTTAACCCCTTCACTGCCCCCTGCAGGTTAACCCCTTCACTGCCAATGACATTTATACAGTAATCAGTGGATATTTACATTTCTGATCGCTGTATAAATGTCATTGGTCCCAAAAAAGTGTCAAAAACGTTCGACATGTCTGCCCCGATATCGCAGCACCGATAAAAATCGCAGATCGCCGCCATTACTAGTAAAAAAAAAAAAAATAAAAACGCCATAAATCAATTTCCATAGTTTGTGGGCGCTATAACTTTTGCGCAACCCAATCAATAAACGCCGATTGCGATTTTTTTAACCAAAAATATGTACAAGAATATATATTGGCCAAAACTGATGAATAAATTTGTTTTTTTATTTTTTATTTTTGGATATTTATTATAGCAAAAAGTAAAAAATATTGTTTTTTTTTCAAAATTGTCGCTTTTTTTGTTTATAGCGGCGATCAGAAATGACGCAGAGGGGATCAAATACCACCAAAAGAAAGCTGTATTTATGGGAAAAAAAGGACGCAAATTTTGTTTGGGTACAACGCTGCACGACCGCGCAATTGTCATTCAAAGAGCGACAGCGCTGAAAACTGAAAATTGGTCTGGTCAGGAGGGGGGTTTAAGTGCCCAGTAAGGAAGTGGTTAATTACACAGGTTCTGTAGCTGATTAAAGTGGTAATTAAACTCACTTGGTGCCTTATATGCATTAAATTAGCCTCAGAACCTGTGCAATCCATATGTGTCCTGGATTAAAGGGATGATGTGGCAGCCCTACTCTACCCCCAAACAGAAGTGCTAAGCTAGCCATACACAGGGTAAACGGAAAGCCTGAGGCCCACTGGGGGAAAATGAGGAGAAAGGCCCACTGCGTGCTGTGTTAAGCACGACACAACAAAAATTGGGAATGTAGTGAAGAGTGCATGCGTCTTATACAAGATCACTCACAACATTTTTATTCACTAAAAGAAAAATAAAGTACCCATATTTGTGTAGGCCTTAGCAGCAGCACTGAGCCACAGACTGGAGATAACACGCTAGAGGAGGCAGTCACCAGGGCCAGCAGTGCTGCAGACTCCTTTTTCAATTCCTCCTCTCTACACTTTTAGACAGGCCAGGGAAAAGATGGCGCACACCCAAACCTGCCTGTACACCTCACACCAAAAACTGAGAATGCTGTTTTCCCACCTACAGTATCTCACAAAAGTGAGTACACACCTCACATTTTTGTAAATATTTTATTCTATCTTTTCATGTGACAACACTGAAGAAATGACACTTTGCTACAATGTAAAGTACTGAGTGCTGTCCCCTCAAAATAACTCAACACACAACCAATTAATGTCTAAACCGCTGGCAACAAAAGTGAACACACCCCTGTGAAAATGTTCAAATTGGGCCCAGTTAGCCATTTTCCCTCCCCCGTGTTATCCAGTCAGGATTTTAGCTATCAACTGTAGCCAGGCCATTAACGATTTGCTTTTAACCCTTTGATTGGCTACAGACATTCTGAGGTTAATCTGTCATCCAACCGGGATTCACACTCACTTTTAAATATCTTCTCTCTGAGGTGTTTGTTAGCTGCCCCACCTTTCCCTTTATTTTGTCGCAGCTATCCTTTTTTTGGGGGTATTGCCACCCACTATGGTGGATGGGTATATGCTTTTAACCCCAATAAAGGGCTGTAGCCTAATATTTTCTAAGATGGTTGTCTTTTGTTGTTCCATTTAGGCAGGGCTGGCCCAAGACATTGTGCTGCCTGGGTCCAAGAATGAAATGCTGCCCCCCACCCCCCAGAAAAAAAAATCACACCCACCAAAAGGCCCCCACATCCATTATTTTATATCATGATAATTAAAACTAAAATTAAATTTTATCAGGAAGTCAGATTTACATGGAAGAGCACCTTGTCTATATGCAAAATTATCTGACATGCCATTATGTTCAATTCCAAGGGGCCACTAGGGCAGTATAGGGGCAGGCTAGGGTAGTATATAGACAGGCCAGGGTAGAATATGGACAGGCTAGGGTAGTTTATAGACAGGCTAGGGTAGTATATAGACAGGCTAGGGTAGAATATGGACAGGCTAGGGTAGAATATGGAAAGGCTAGAGTAGAATATAGACAGGCTAGGGTAGAATATGGCCAGTCTAGGGTAGTATATAGACAGGCTAGGGTAGTATATAGACAGGCCAGAGTAGTATATAGACAGGCCAGAGTAGTATATAGACAGGCTAGAGTAGTATATAGACAGGCTAGGGTAGAATATGGACAGGCTAGGGTAGTATATAGACAGGCTAGAGTAGTATATAGACAGGCTAGGTTAGAATATGGACAGGCTAGGGTAGAATATGGACAGGCTAGGGTAGTATATAGACAGGCTAGGGTAGTATATAGACAGGCTAGAGTAGTATATAGACAGGCTAGGGCAGTATAGGGTTCAATTTGCTGCCCCTCTCAAAGTGCTGCCTGGGTCCAATGGACCCACTGGGACACATGGTAGGGCTGGTCCTGCATTTAGGTAACTTTTCTATTTCTATTTCAGGTGGTTTTGTTGTTATTTGATTGAGGGTGTGCTTGTGGGGTCTGCAATCCCATGCTGGACTGTCTGAATTTTGGTACGTGTGTACCGGGCTTTACACTTTAACTGCTCTGTGCCACTAAATTGATATTTAAAATGGCTGGCCATATACTGGACTTTTGATCATTTATTTTGCCAAAAAAATATTTCTACTGCTGCAGTTATTTCTGCGAGGTTGACACATTTTCAGTGCATGGATATTAAAGTATCACTTTCGCTTCTTTGGAAGACATGAAACAATGTAAAAGTCTTTCATAGGAGATATATGGAGTCTACCAAATAAGATTTTCTTAAAGAGGAACTGCAGTCTGCTCACATAATTTGTAATAAAAACATCTTTGCCATTCTGAAGCTACCCCCCCCTCCATTCCTGGCAAACTCTCACAAGAGTGAGAGAGAGAGCTGTGCATGATGTCATAAGCCTAGGCTAATGACCAGACAGGAAACAGGAAGTGGGCTGTATAAGGTATTTACTGGCAGAAAAAAAAATGTTTTACTATCCAAAGTTAAAACAACCAGGGCAGAGGATTTATTAGATGGAAAGTTGAAAAATGACTGAAGGTCCACTTCAAGTATCAACAAGTATTGAAGCCAGAGGAACAGTATGACAGACAGGCGCTACAAAGTTATTAATAATGATTCTTGGATCACTTGCCGTATGTTTTTTGCATAGAGAAAATTTTATAGCAAGCCAAGAAAAACTAGTAATGTCCTATAAAAAAAAAATGGCCAGCAATGGCTGACTACTTGATCTACCCATTAATGGCTGCCCTAGGGGACTTTTATATTCTATAAATGTTTCAACACTGCTGCAAAAGATTACATGCACTTGCATATGTTGGGAGCACTTGTTATTTCTTGCAGAGAGTTTCCAGTATTTGGTAATATCTCTGTGACTGATTAGCATTTGTTCCCTTTTGAATGCTATCTTGTTATCTCTTGTATGTTACAGTAAAAGGTCATCTGAGCCGGAGGGAAAAGTTAGGTCTGACATCTTTTGTCTTTACTGTATATTTTAACCAGTTTCCCCTACCTGGCAAACCTTAAATGGTATGTCCGGGCAAAATAAAGAAAAAAAACATATTTAGTACATCTCTGTAATACATTCACATGTTCCCATATTCTATCCCCTCATAAACACTGCAAATACAGGATCTGCCCACAGTCCAGTGTTCTCCTAATAGCACAGTGCCTCTGCTGTACTGAAATCCCAAGCAGTGTTATCAGTCCTGCCTAAGTTCCCCCATAGCGGACTACAGAACACCTTCCTTTTCCTCACCACCATAATATAATTGGGAGATGATCAAAGAGCGACTTAGGAGTTTACTGGATTTCTGGTAGTATCAATGTTTTTTTTTTTTTCTTTACAAGCAGAATTTTAACCACTTCAGTACTGGGCACTTTTGCCCCCTTCCTGCCCAGGCCGTTTTTCAGTGTTCAGCGCTGTTGCCCTTTGAATGACAATTGCGCAGTCATGCAACACTGTACCCAGATTACATTTTTAGTATTTTTTTCACACAAATAGCTTTCTTTTGGTGGTATGTAATTTCTCGAGGCCCATAACAATACAAATACCTCCCAAATGACCCCTTTTGAGGACAGTCGACAGCCCAGGGTATTTAGTAAGAGGCATTGGAAGTTTTTTGAACAAGTAATTTTTTGACTCTACGTTTTTGGAAAAATTAAGAAATTTAGAATTTTTTTTTCACTGTTTAGGTTTTTTTTTATATACCATCACCAGCACAGTACAGCTTCATCTGGTGACAGTATGCAAAAAAAAAGTTTCAATATTTTTTTCTTTTTTATTACATTTTTTGTCTTTTTTATGATTTTTTTTTTACATACTGTGACCAGAGCAATGCAGTGTTACCATAGTGACAATGTACTACTCTGGGGAGGTGATCAGTTTTTATTTTTTACACACTATGATTGCCTTTAACATTTTGTCTGAATAAAAACCATTGATTCAGTGTGCACTATTGTCTTAGCTGTGATTGGCCACAGCTAATCACATGGTACTGATGGGCTGTGATTGGCCCTGTCTGTACCATGTGATCACTGTGACTGATCACAGAAACCATCACAATAGTACACAATGAATGGCATTAACAGAAGCTATCCATTGTGTACAATTGTCATGTTATCTGCTGTGATTGATCACAGCAATCGCATGGTACCAACAGTGGCTCGATACACTGATCTGTTATCCGCTGTGTCTGCAGGACAAAGTAAGGGACAGATCTTGCCGCAGCGTGGCCCTGGGAAAATGTCATATGACATCAACTGAAAATGGCAGAGCTCCCACCCAGCCATCATTCTACTATAGGCCAGGCATTAAAAGAGAAAAAACGTGTAAATGCACATGTATTGCAGAAATGCACTGAATATGATTTGTTTATCTTCCCCAGAAGTACACTTTAAAATGAACCTGTGCTTTAATTTCCCCCTCCTCTTCAGCACATATTCACATTTCCTGTTACCATGTTACTCCATTTGGCTGTTGGTAGCAAGAAAAGCCTACCTATGTAAGCTATAAATCATTCAAAGTGCAGCTTACACAGGGCTATGAAATCTTCCCATGTGGCAGTGCCAGTATTTGATGGTTGACCTATTGCTGTCACATGCTCCTCCTTACCCAGAAGTTCTGAGTGATTTCCTCAATCTCCTCAAAATGAACAGAGTTTCAGTGGTTGAGGAAGAGAAAGAAAAGTATGTCCTTCCTTAAAGTGTTACTAAACCCATGAATATCGCCATAGTGCATCCGCACCCCTGCAGTACTCACAACCTATAAATGTTATTTTCATTAAAATAATACTACTATATACTGTTTTATATGATCGGTATACATCGGTCACGTAATATAATGCAGTGTCCAGCCGAGCGCTGAATGTTCTTGTAGGAGGAGATTTCACTCTATTCTCCCCTTTCTTCCTCTTCACACAGCATTCGAGCAGTAGCAGGAGCCATTGGCTCTAGCTGCTGTCAATCAAATGCAGTGAAGAGGAAGTGGGGGAGGGGCCTAAGTCCCACTGTTTAAGTCTATGAAGCGCAGCTCCATAGACACACAGGTCGGGAGCGAGAACGCACCGTTTGTCCCCATAGCAAACAGTTTGCTATGGGGACACATAAAAGAAGAGGAGGAGCCAAGATCAAGACTTTAAAGTGATCCTCAAGTACTAGCATATAATTGAAACTTAACGCTGCCCATAAATGGATCAAATTCTTCCCCTCTGACTGGCTGAATCTCAATCCATCTATGGCCTTTCCTGCTTGATAAATACAATAGCACAGAAAGGATTTCTCCTTTCATCCCACATGTGTGTATTGAGGAATCCACAGCCCATTGGCCTGTCAAAAAGAATGATGTACTGTATCTATGCCCATCCTAAGTCTAGTTTTACTGCAACAAAGCAAAAAAGTAGCCCACTAATTATAATTAAAAAACACACCTCTTCCTGCTATTCTTCTATTCCAGGATGAATGGTGCCCCCTGGTGGGACATCCCCATGGCGCCCTGTACTCAAAGTTTAGTGATGCAAATAAAATCAATGGCGTGATGACGTTAAGGGATTTCCAGTACCTCACTGACCTCTGCAGCTGCAGGTATTCATCCTCAGTCAGGGGCGTTGCTAGGGGGTGGCTATTGGGGCTACAGCCCCGAGTCTGGGGCCTATAGCCCCAAGTCTCTTACCGGGTGGGTGTTCTGCAATTTTCAGGTATGTCCCGGTCCGGAATGCAGGAGGCAGGGGCAGACTGAGCTGTGGTAGTGCGGGTTTCAGCTCTGCCCATGCCTCCACCTGATGTATGGGGAGGCTCTCTGGGTACCCTGATGTAAGGTGGGGCTCTCTGTGGATCCTGATGTAAGAAAGGGGCCTCTCTGGGGACCCTGATGTAAGGAAGGGGCCTCTCTGGGGACCCTGGTGTAAGGAAGGGGCCTCTCTGGGGACCCTGGTGTAAGGAAGGGGCCTCTCTGGGGACCCTGATGTAAATAGGGGGGGGGATTCGCACTCAGAAATGTAACGATATTTATACTTTTATATATATATTTATACAGACGCATATTATATACATGTGTATGCCCGCTCAAGCGTATGACTCTACTTCGCTGCTATGGGCTCTAGCCCCAGATTTTTTGTAGACCTAGCAACGCCCCTGCTCAAAGTTAACAGCAGAAACACAGATGTCATTCAAGTTATCTCAGAAGCTCTGCTGCCTCCTCCCAGCAGTAACCCAGCATCCTTCCAATCTTCTAATCTCTCACTTAAACACAGATTAGGTGTTCTGGAAGGGGGAGCAGAGGGAGCTGACCTGTAAATGGCTAAACGTCAGTGCTTCTGCTGTGAAGGTACTCAATCTCTAAGACACAGCTGGACCAATGATTCGTATTTTATATCTATAGTACTACCTGCCATCTTAGCAAGCAGATAAAGCCCAGGAAATACGTTAATGTTCTATGAATTTCTTTTCTGGCATGTACCATGCAGTTAATATACATTGTGTTTGCTATATTTTTTCAAAGCTGAACCCCAGGTATAGTTTTTTTGCATAGTTACAAAAAGGGTGCAACTTTTCACTTGTGTGGTAGGCTGTGCGCAGCAAGTATGGCTCCCCAGGAGCATAAAGGTACCAGGAGATTTATGCTAGGCATAAAAAATACCTACTTTTAGTCCATGTTCATGAACCCTAAAACAGTTCAGAACACAAACAGCTACTTGTGCTTTTTCTCCTAGACAGAATCCCTCACAGTGAAGTCCAGGGTAGATCAGGTAACACAGGTGCACAGCTGGAGGGATCCAAGGCCCAAGGACAAAGGCCCACCGTGTGGAACTAGAGTAGTCTGGTAGTAATAAGTGAGGGACTCGCCACAGTAGATGAAGAGGAGCTGAGAGCTATTTGGCTCTGGCCCAGCTGTCTGCACATCAGTTCTGACAGCAGAGATACGCTCACTTGGCTGCAGATCATTGCCCACCTTCCTCTGTCTTATAAGGTGTGGCCTTACTGAGCTGCTGAGGTTGGGAAGCATAAATGCTCAAGTGGAACTTCACCTCGTTCTGGTTGTCTGCCCCCCCACCTTATTTTGGGGGGGTCTGACAGTTGCCCGCTCACAATTCCACCTGAATCACCGAGGTGATCTAAGCGAAAGTTCAGCGCCCTGTCTCTGCCCGCAGTCTCTTTGGACATTTCACAGGTCCCAGTAGGCTGTGGGACCATTCACAGTGCGGCTTACACATGTACAGTGGAGAGCCGGCTGTGAAGCTGCAAGAAGTCACAGCCAGCTTCTCACAGTTAGCATGGCAGCACTGGGGACTCAAAGACTGGCAAAGAATTGTGCAGGGTGAGGGTAGCGCTGGATCCCTGGACAGGTAACTGTCCTTTTATTAAAAGCCAGCAACTACAGTATTTGTAGCTGATAACTTTTAGTGTGTGGTTTTGTGCGTGTGACCTGTGCCTGCATCTGAGCATAGTAAATAAGCATTCCGCTACAGACCTAAAAACACATAGTGTACACACCTTGCGTTCCACGGGACAAGAAGCAAGAAACCGTAAGTGATGGACACCCTACGCATTGGGAACCGTCCAATCACATGAGACAAAAAAAATTGATTCGCTAAAATCAAAAGTGGGAGGGTTCAGGGCGCAGTGCCCTGTGCCCGAGGACAATCTAAAACAAGCCAATTAGAGCTCTCAGTCACATGCTTTCAAAACGTTATGGGCCTAATAGACATCCATTAGTCCAGCGCCCCGCACACACTTTTTATATGAAAGATTTTTGTTTTTATTTAATAAATTATAATATATATGACTAACAGTTTTTTAAAACTTTGGGGGCGCCCCTTATTGACTGGCCACCACTGGACATACCCTCATAGGATACAAAGTTTTAACTTATTTCAGAATAACACTAAATAAAAACCTCTTTACACAAAATTGACATATTATGATAATATGATAAACCATCCAGCAAGCATGTTTTTCTAAATATATAAACGTATTGTGGGTGCCAGACATATTTTGTTATTTACAAGTCATATATTTGAAAAATTGCTTTGCAGATTAAGGAATGTATAATAGTAAATTGTATACAAAACATGTCAGGAATAAAAGCGCATTTGAGGATGTACATCTGGGAAGGGATTGTACCAGCTGCTTATCTACTGAAATATCTTCTTGCTCTCAAATTCTATCCTTGATCAAGAACCCAACAAGCCTTTTGTGGTTTGCCATGAATTTCTTAAATTGAGCTCTAGCACTCTCTGCTGGACACTGAGAAATCGACACATGTTTTGTAATTAGCAGTTTCTAAGGCGGCTGTTGAGATAGAACATGTGATCTCATCAGCTGCTACTTTGGGTGTTATTTCATAATCACATGAAAAGAGCGATGATGGCAGAGGCGTTGCTAGGTCTACAAAAGATCTGGGGCTAGAGCCCATAGCAGCGAAGTAAAGAAAGTCATACGCTTGGGCAGGCATACACATGTATATAATATGTATATAATATAACATGTAATATAATACGTGTGTGTGTGTGTATATATATATATACAGTGCTGCCCATAATTATTCATACCCCTGGCAAATTTTGACTTAAAGTTACTTTTATTTAACCAGCAAGTAATTTTTTGACGGGAAATGACATAGGGAACATGTAACAGAATAATAGAAAACCCTCTGTGGATACAGTAAAGGGCAGTTTTTTAATGAACGACCAATTTATTTTCATTGAAATTCAGTTTTAAACGGTCCCCATACTTATTAATACCCGTCGTGACATATATATATATATGTGTGTGTGTGTGCATAATATAATGTACAATATAATATATGTATAATATATGTACACATACGGACGGGTTCGCATACTGAAAGAAATGAAGCGACGATACCCGAGATCGGGGTCTAGAAAACATCTGGATCGTTGCGGAGACGGTAGTAGCGAGAAAAGTACACTAATACTTTATTGTGGGTTTC
>BLSH010478649.1:326721-344520 GCA_018402905.1 Glandirana rugosa | reverse complement strand
GAGGATTCTCAACGACAACATCAGGCAGTCTGCAGAGAAACTTGGCCTTGGGCACCAGTGGACATTTCAGCATGACAATGACCCAAAACACACAGCAAAAGTGGTGAAGAAATGGTTAGCAGACAACATTAACGCTTTGGAGTGGCCCAGCCAGAGTCCAGACTTGAATCCAATTGAGAATCTGTGGAGGGAGCTAAAGATCAGGGTGATACTTACATCAGGGCCCCCAGAGTGTTCCCCCTTACATCAGAGTCCCCAAAAAGCCTCCCCCTTACAATTAGGGTCCCTAGAGAGCCCCTCTTTACATCAGGATCCCCAGAAAGCTTCCCCTTACATCAAGGTCCCCAGGGAAACTTCTCCCCTTACATCAGGATCCCCAGAAAGCCTCCCTTTACAGCAGGGTCCCCAGAGAGCCCCCTTTACATCATAATCCCCAGAAAGCCTCCCTTTTACATTAGGGTCTCCAGAGAGCTCCCCCCCATTACACCAGGGTCCCCAGTGAGCCCCTCCTTACCTCAGAGTCCCCAGAGAGCCTCCCCTTACACCAGGGTCACCAGAGAGAGAGCGTGCACTGTGGGCAGTGAGAGATGATGTCAGGGCGGGTGGTGAGAGATGTAATCTCTCTGCTGTCTCGCTTGCCTCCCGCCCGGCTCTCCCGCCCTGCCTGGCCGCTCTCCCATGCTGCCTGCCCACTGCACTCATGGCCCTGTAGTTGGGGACCCTTGCCTGGGAGACTCGGGGCTATGGCCCTCAGATTCGAGGCTATAGCCCCAATAGCCACCCCCTAGCAACGCCTCTGGATGATGGGCAAAAATCCATAGCACTGATGAAAAGTATAAATGATTGACTTGCCAGTAAACATAAAATATTAGGTCGTGTATATTTGGTGTTTCTTTTTTTTTCCTCTTGACCTGTGCTGAGGCTGGGTTCACACCTATGCAAACTGAATCCGGCTCATACCACATCCAATTTACAGGACACTTGAAAACACATTGTTTTCAATGTGTCCGGTTCGCATAGGTGCGATGCATTCGCACTCCGCATGCACAGAAAACGTGTGTGTGTTTTCTATGCAATGCGGTGCGAATTCCCAGCCCATTATGCTCAATGGGAATGCATCTGACCCGGAGATGTGTTCCGCATTGAACGGGGATGTTTCTTCCTGCTCGCTGCATTTTCCCGTACCTCCCCAGGCAGCTGCTGCACTGTGAGAACGGACAGAAATCGCTGAACGGCGGCTCCGGTCCTTCTCATAGCCAAACAGGCTGAAATTTGCACCGCAATGGTGTGAATCCAGCCTGAAGGTTGCAAATCACTTCCCACAAATATGTGTATAATTGTAGAAAGACAATTAACCAATTCTATCCAGTAGCGCTGAATAAATAATGTACAACACTGTGCAAACTGTTCATATATCAAAATACTACTTTAATACTGATATAGTACTTGTTTATGAACAGTTAGCAAAGTTTTGCACATTATTTATTTAGCACTGCTGGGTAAAATTGGTTAATTGGTTTTCTACTATTATACACATATCATTGCAAGGGTTTTTAAAGCAGCTGCTTGACTTATTTATTATATTTATTAGTATTATTTATTTAAATGATATGCACATTTATTTATTTATTTAAATAACATTCACATTAATTTTGTTAAATAATATTCACATATTATTATTATTATAATACAGGATTTATATAGCGCCAACAGTTTGCACATCGCTTTACAATGTAAAGGGAGACAATACACCAACAGTACAATTCAAAACAAGAGGGTTAGAGGCGCCCTGCTCCTGCGAGCTTACAATCTAAGAGGGAGGGGCTGGTGAAACAAAAGGTAGGGACTGTGAGGTATGAACTGATTAGGGGATTAGAAGATTTGTTTGTTAGCTGGAGGTAGGATAGGCCTCCCTGAAGAGATGAGTTTTCAGGGATCGCCTAAAAGTGGACAGAGTAGGAGATAACCCAACAGGTTGGGGTAGTGAGTTCCAGAGGATGGGAGAGGCTCTGGAGAAGTCCTGGAGACGAGCATGGGAGGAGGAGACAAGGGAGATAGAGAGCAGAAAGTCTTGGGAGGAGCGGAGAGGACGGTTTGGGTGATATTTGGAGATGAGATTGGTGATATAGCTTGGGGCAGAATTGTGAATGGCTTTGTAGGTTATTGTTAGCGTTTTGAATTTTATTTGTTGGGCAATGGGAAGCCAGTGGAAGGATTGGCAGAGAGGCGTGGCGGACACTAAACGGTTGGTAAGATGGATGAATCTGGCAGCATCATTCATGATAGACTGAAGAGGAGATAGCTTGCGGAGAGGTAGGCCAATGAGGAGGGAGTTACAATAGTAAAGGCGAATGATAACAAGGGAAAGAATAAGTTGCTTAGTGGTGTCAACGGTTAGAAAGGGGCGTATTTTGGAGATGTTTTGGAGGTGAAGTCTGCACGATTTGGACAGTGATTGGATTTGAGGCTGAAAGGATTGGTCAGAGTCTAGGATTACCTAGTACCTTGGCATGAGGGGAGGGACTGATTGTTGTACTATTGATCTTGATGGAGAAGTCGGGGGGGGGGGGGGGGTTTACGGGCTGGAGGAAAAATTATGAGTTTGGTTTTAGGAAGATTGAGTTTGAGGACGTGGTGTGACATCCATGTTGATATGTCGCTCAGTAAGTTAGTTAGGGTCCTTCAGGATCGTTCAGGTTTGCCTGTCAGTTTTTCAGGCGGACCTGAACGGATGATTCATTGTCCTCAAAGAGGGTGGTTGTAGGATGAGGGGGCGGGGGGCACCAAAATGCACCTTCGCCTGTGTGGACAAAAGTCCTTGCACTGGCCCTGACTTTATGGTCCAACTCTGGGCTTAAAAAAACAAAAAAAACCATTGCTGTGGGGCCCCCCACATTGCAAGGGTTGAGTGTTCATTACATCTAGGGGGAGATAAGGCTGCATTTCTCACCTTACCCATGCTCTGATGTTCTGGAAAGCATGTCCTCTCCCTCCTCTGGCAATCCAGATGATGGGCCGTCCTTTAACATCATCGCTTACAATGCAGAGCTTTTAACACTACATCGCACATGGAGGAGACAAGAATGCAACCATGGCCAGGAGCACTTTAGACATTAGGCTTTAGGGGATCGGCAGCTCCACTGGAGGAACCCTACTGGAGTGAGTTAGAAGGTCAGTATTTCTCTTTATTGCTCTCCCCTTAGGCAAAAACGAGCATTTAAAGAAGATCTAACATTATTGTTTGTTACAGTTCTGTCCTCTATGGGGCAAAGTACATGTAGTACTTTGTCCCATGTTGCTAAGTGCTTTATAACACTAGTTATGAGGTCCAACACGCCCCCCTCTGCTCCTGTCATTGGCAATCTGACAACAGCTTTGAAGGAGACAGCGGATTCGTCTTGGCTGTGAAAACTCTCCACAGGCAAGCAGTAGCAAGAGAAATGCAAAGCTTGACACGTCCCCCTCTCTTTGCATTACTCTTGCCGCTGTTTGTCTGTGGAAAGTGTTCACAGCTAAGACAGGCTGCACTTATGAATGGACTGTCTGCTTCAAAGCTGTTGTCAGTATGAGGGTGGGCAGGTTTTACTACAGAAATATTGTTATAAAGTACTTAACATGGGACAAAGTACATGTAGTACAACAAAAACTGTTACAAAAAATCATAATGATTGATCTTCTTTAACCCTTGTAGTTTAAGGGGCACCACTGTAAGCCTAGCCCAGAGTTGAACTGAGAAATAGCAGACAGCACACTGATTCTAAATTCATTTTGTAATTCATTTAGAATACTATTCATATTTTGAGCGCCGATCCGTAGATCAAAGGATGTCTTAATCCAAAAATTAGGTACTTGGATTGATACTTCAGTGCAGTGATGGGTTCCATTCCATAGAATTAATCTGTCCATCATTTAGGGGACCATAAAGGGTTTTTATTCACACTGCAAAAATAGGAGTTGCCTCAATTTGTTCTTTTTGAGCCATACAGTTAGAATGTTTCTATCTTAACCAGAGCTGTGCTGGGGCAGATGTTGCCTAAGATGGCCATTTTTGCCACCCCCTCTACATCCTCCTAGCTCCCCTTGCAAGCCATAAGTTACCAGAACACTGGCAGCCAGTTCGCACAGCATCTTTGGTTGTTAGGACGCAGGCAGCAGGGCTGCACAACGTCATTGGGTACTAAGATGCAGGCTGCAGGGCTGCACACCTTCATTGCTTGCTATGGAACAGACTCCCGCCTGCACCATAACAACCAGTGACACCGAGCCGCCCAGGGGCTGAACACACACAGGACTAAACTTGCACTGAAGATGGAAAGGTATAGAAGCTCCGGCTTCAGCGCCACCCTCCGCAGTGTCTTCATGAGTGCTGCCCGAGGAGGCCTCCTCAATTAGTCTCATGGGTGATATGGCTTTGATTTTACCACAGTTATTTCTAACTCAAACTAATGTAATACTATTTATAGTTATTGTTATTAAAATATTATCTGAAATAAATTATTACCTTGAGGGATAGTATTTTGCTACATATAGTACGTCTGACTTTCTGACCAGTAATCACACTCTAAAGCCTTTTTCATAGAAGGAAATAGTTGATAGTGTATATAGAAAGGTGCTGGGCTACAGCAATACGGAGAAGGAGACATTGCCTTTTTATTTCTTTTCTCCCTCTACTGAGATATTGATGTTATGTTGCACCATTCTCCATTCTGGCCAGCAGGTGAAGATCTAAAGACAGCCAAGCCCATAGACTTCTATGCAGAGCTCTGAGAATGATGGGAGTTGTAGTATGAGACATCTGCCATATAATGGGACGAATAGACTCCTTACACTACAGATCCCAATAGGCACTGTGCAGTAGGCGTGGAGAGATGATTTTTTTTTTAAGATTAAACTGCCTGGGAAAGTTCTTCCTCTTGATACAGAGGGAGTGAGAGAGAGAGAGAGCACCTCTGTCTGGTTATTTGCCATCCAGCTGGAAACCATGCCAGTGGAGAGTGAGGACAACGGGGGGCAGAGCAGCACCTCCTACATCACAGCACCCACACAACTGCCACAGGTAGACTGGAGCATTCACTCACCCTCTGCTTCCCACCACTGATCACTGAAGGCTTTCGAGGAGAGACCGAGGGGGGCCCCCTTCTTCAGCGAAAGGTCTACACAGCATTGCAGGGATTGGTGAGAGGGCTATTGACCAACTGCTGATATTGCTAACAGGGACTGAGCCACTGAGAGCAGGACACCAAGTACCCAATCCATACCACACCCATACTACACTCTATACCTCACTTATTCCAAACCTAGACTGCACCCATACCACATAATACCAATCCTTAACCTCATCTGAACCACATCTAGCTTGCTCCTGTGCTGTACCTATACTGCATGCAGGTTAACTGGCACTGTCTTTAAAGCAGTAGTAAAGTTAATGAGCAAAGTAAAGAAATGGGCACCCCTGCAGGTTTTAGCTATAATATACTAGCATGCACTGCATACTAGCATGGCATGACAGACTTACGTACAAATGGAGAGTAAATGTTCTGTTCTCTGTCAATTTGAGTCTACCACCTTACCCTGCTTATGTGCATACAATCAGGGGAATCCATAAAGAGTGTCTAAGACACTCTATGGAATTTTACTGTGCCTACACACAACAATTGTGGTGTGCGTGATAGATTCACGTACCTGTTGTAGAAAGGCACAAGAAGCTAGGACACGTACTGAGTGTGAAGGAGCATCAATACAGACACTCCACCTTCAATGCACATGTGTTTCCACCCTGCCGCTGCATTTTTGTGACAAACAGCGCAGTGGTAGAGAGTTTTGTACCTGGAGCGCGGATCCTGATGGGGATTTACAGACACTAATTCCCCATTAGGTCTGCTCTCCTTGTGATTGACAGTAGGCAATGGGTAGGTCCTTAGCCAATAGACAGCCTGTTGTTGGCTTTAGATTCCACCCACTGACTGCTATCAATTACAGGGCAAAAGTGGACCTGATGGGTAACTAGTATCCAAGCTTCCCCATCAGGCTCTGCCCACTGCAGCGTCGTAGTTTGCTAGGAGGCTGTTGGCTGTGAAACCAACAACGTACTTAACTACCAGAATCTGCTGCATGTGTAGGTAAAGTTAGGGATTTTTTTTAAACAAACGCAGGTCATTTTAAAGGGTCATATTGCTAGAAAACTGTTGGTAGTGCTTAAAGGAGTTGTAATGTCTTGTGATTTTTCACCTTAAAAGAGAAACAGCAGTCTGCTCACTTAATTTGTAATAAAAACATCTTTGCCATTCTGAAGCTTCCCTCCAACCACTTTACATATTATTTTATATATACTGTGATTCTGTACTTGCCATATATGCTGCAGAAATCTCCCTCCACTAAGTCTGGCTGCAGCCTTTTTAACCGTGGGCAGCTGAAGCTGCTGCCTGTTCACTTCCTGGATTTACGCACACACAGAGGCACACCTCCAGCTCTGCAGCCCTGCAGCTTTCATTGGCCCTCTTATATCCCCACAGAGCACCTTCCAGATTCTTTACTCTCCTCCCTCTCTTTTCTTCTCATCATTTGAAGCCCACTGTATACATTTATTCTCTCCAAATTCCCTAAGAATTGCTGTGATCTACCAACCTCCTGGACCGCTGTCAGCTTTCCTAGATGCATTTTCTGCCTGGCTATCCTACTTTCTCTCTTCTGAAACATCCACAATCCTTCTTGGTGACTTCAACATCCCTGTTAACACTAACACTCCTGCTACTTCTAAACTGCTCAGTCTAACCTCCTAATTTTACCTGAAGCAATGGGTACAGGCTTCTACTCAGTCTGATGGAAACACACTTGACCTTGTATTCTCCTACCTGTGCGCTCTATGCAACTTCTCCAACATTCCTTTTCCTCTCTCCAACCACCACCTTATTAGCTTCTCTCTCTCCCGATCTTGCACCACATTTCCCTCCAATCGCCTAGCTTAACCCGTAGAAACCTTTGCCAATTCAACCCTTCTCTCCTCTATTCTGCTACTGACCACCTCTATGAAAAAATCTCACTCCTGTCCTGCCCCAACCAAGCCACTTTCGTCTACAATAAGTCCCTGTCCTCCACCCTGGACGAGCTCGCACCCCTCACTACACACAGAATCAGGCCTCAACCCCCACAACCCTGGCAAACAGACAACACCAGAAATCTCTAAAAGCGCAGCCGCGCATTTAAGCGTCTGTGGCACAAGACTAAGAGGTTGATTTTACTAAAACTGGAGAGTGCAAAATCTGGTGCAGCCTTGCACGGAAACCAATCAGCTTCCAGTTTTTTTTTTGTCAAAGCTTAATAGAAGAAGCTGAAGTTAGAAGCTGATTGGCTCACATGCACAGCTGCACCAGATTTTGCCCTCTCCAGTTTTAGTAAATCAACCCCTAGGTCTTTCAAAAACTTCAAGCAATACAAATCTGCCCTTCAAAAATACAATTCTTGCCCCCACACTGCCAAGCAGACCTATTTTACCACTCTTATTAACACCTTCTCATCCAGTCCCCATCAACGCTTCTCTACCTTCAACTCCCTACTTTGTCCTCCACTGCCTCCACCCACTAACTCACTCACTGCCCAGGAGATTGCTAATCACTTCAAAAACAAGATTGACTCAATTCATGATGAAATTTCCACTCTACATGTATCTTCCCCAGTTAAGATCCCATGTCAACAGGTACCATTGACACTATGCTTATTCAAACCTGACGAAGTTGCTAAACCCCTTTTTAACGCCCACCTAACCACCTGTCCCCTGGACCCTATTCCCTCTCAATTACTACATAGAAACATAGAAAAGTGACGGCAGAAAAAGACTGAGTAGTCCATCGAGTCTGCCCCTTTTTATTTATTTATTTATTTATTTATTTTACATTAACCTTGTTGTCTGACTATAGATTTATGTTTATCCCAAGCATATTTTAAGCCATTTACTGTTGACTGTCTCACAACCTCTGTTGGTAACTCTGTTGGTTACCCTCTGACTCTACTCTACACTCTCTAACTCACATCTTCAATCCCTCCCTCTTTTGGCATCTTTCCCAATGCTCTAAAACATGCATTGGGCACCCCCATACTCAAAAAGTCATCCCTAGACCCTACCTATATTAACAATCGATGCTCTATCTCCTTGCTACCCTTTTCCTCTAAACTCTTTGAACGCCTAGTCTACAACCAACTGAGTAACTACCTCGTTGACCCCCTTCAATCTGGATCTCGCTCTCAACACTCCACAGAAACTGCCCTTCTAAAACTCGCAACTGACCTACTAACTACTTGGCTGCCTTTGATACAGTTGACCACCCCCTCCTCAAAAAAAAACTTTACTCCCTCGGTCTCTGTGACTGTGCTCTCGGTGGCTCTCATCCTACTTGTCCCAAAACACCTTCAGTGTCGCGTACAATTCTACTTACTCCTCTCCTCTTCCTTTCTCTGTAGGGGTCCCCCAAGGTTCTGTTCTTGGACCTCTCTTATTTTCAATATACACCTCTTCCCCCTGGGCTGGCTTATAGCCTCCCACAGTTTTCAATATAATTTCTATGCTGACGACACCCAAATCTACCTCTCCACCCCTCAACTCACCCCATCAGTCTCCTCAAGCATCACTGCATGTCACACCACTTCCTCAAACTCAACTTGTTCAAATCCGAACTCATAATATTTCCTCCCCCATGTGCCTCTTCCCCTGACTTCTCTGTCAACAGCAATGGCACAACCATCCACACATCCCCACATGTCAGGGTGCTTGATGTTATCCTGGATTCTGAACTCTCCATTTGGCCCCACATCCAATCACTTTCCAAAGCTTGCCGCCTCAACCTTCGCAACATCTCTAAAATGTGTCCCTTTCTAACCATCGAAACCACAAAGCTTCTGATTCACTCCCTGGTCATCTCTCGCCTCGACTACTGCAACTCCCTCCTCATTGGCTTACCTTTAAATAGACTATTCCCCCTCCAGTCCATCATGAATGCTGCTGCCAGACTCATCCACCTGACAAACTGATAAGCATCTGCTACCCCTCTCTGCCAATCCCTCCATTGACTGCCACTCGCCCAACAAATTAAATTCAAAATACTAACAATAAGTTACAAAGCCATCCACAACTCTGCTCCCAGCTACATCACTAGCCTAGTTTCAAAATACCAACCTAATCGTCCTCTTCATTCCTCCCAAGACCTCCTGCTCTCCAGCTCCCTCATCACCTCCTCCCATATTCGCCTCCAGGACTTCTCCTGAGCATCTCCCATCCTCTGGAATTCCCTACCCCAATCTGTCAGACTGTCTCCAAATCTATCCACTTTCAGGCGATCCCTGAAAACTTTTCTCTTCAGGGAGGCCTATCCTGCCTCCACCTAATAACTGCACTTTTATTTTATTTTCTTCATCAGCTCATCCCCCACAGTTATTGCTCTTTCGTATCACGTGACCCTCCCTTCTAAATTGTAAGCTCTAATGAGCAGGGCGCTCAGATTCCTCCTGTACTGAATTGTATTGTAATTGTACTATCTGCCCTAATGTTGTAAAGCGCTGTGCAAACTGTCGGCGCTATATAAATCCTGTATAATAATAATAAAAATAATAATGACTCATCCCCCCTCCCTTTCTGGCAAACTCTCACAAGAGTGAGAGAAAGAGCTGTGCATGATGTCATAATGACCAGACAAGAAACAGGAAGTGGGCTGTATAAGGTATTCACTGGCAGAATTTTGTTTTTTTACTATCCAAAGTTAAAAAAAACAAGGGCAGAATATTTAATAGATGAAAGGTTGAAAAAAATGACTAAAGGTCCGCTTTAATGCATTCTATGCATTAAGGTGAAAAACCTTCTGTGCTGCAGCTGCCCCCCCAGAGCCCCCCTTTTTCTTACCTGAACCCAATTATTCCAGTGTTGAGGACGAGCCCAGCAGCTCTACCCGCTGTCTCTGTCCTCATTGGATAGATTGATAGCAGCAGGAGCCATTGGCTCCGGCTGCTGTCAATCAAATTCAGTGACACGGGAGTCCGAGGCGGGGCCGAGTCCTGCTGTCTGTGTCAATGAACGCAGCAGCACTTGGGAGCATGCCCGCCCAGGTGCCCCCATGGAAATCGTCTCTCCATGGGGGCACCCGATGAAGGGGAGGAGCCAGGAGCGTTGCCGGGACACCCCAGGAGGATCGGGGCTGCTCTGTGCAAAACCCTTGCACAGAGCAGGTAAGTATAGGCATGTTTGCAATTCAGCAATTGACACATATGTAACTTTAAAGTGAATCTGAATCACAACAAAGCATTTACAGGTCTACTGGATGCAGGAAAACATCTTTAATAATTTGCAGCAATATGAACAAATGTGTTGCACATTTCACACTGTTCAAAGCACTTCATCAAAGGGTATCACTGTTTTAAATCTGCTTGATGTATCAGTTAAAGTGGGCTGGACAGCCAGCTGGGTATTGCAGAGGAGGGCAGATTGTATACAGTATACATCTGGAGCAGTACACATTTCTGTATAGTGAACTTTAAAGTGAATCTGTTAGCAATTTTTAATGTTTTATACTAATACCCTTTCTGAAATCAGTAACTGCAAATTGGTTACCTTTTAGTCAGAAAATTCTCTTATGTTGGGTCTACTCCAATAATACGCTGTAAATGACATAATGCACATCAATTCACTCTGTACAATGTGCTATATGTTATATTCTCCTGACCACTACACTCATTATACTGTGGTGTACAGTATACAGTTGTGCTCATAAGTTTACATACCCTTGCAGAATTTAGGATTTCTTGGCCATTTTTCAGAGAATATGAATGATAACACAAAAACTCTTCTTTCACTCATAGTTAGTGCTTGGCTGAAGCCATTTATTATCAATCAACTGTGTTTACTCTTTTTAAATCATGATGACAACAGAAACTACCCAAATGACCCTGATCAAAAGTATACATACCCTGGTTCTTAATACCGTGTATTGCCCCCTTTAACATCAATGACAGCTTGAAGTCTTTTGTGGTATTTGTGGATGAGACTTTTTATCTTCTCAGATGGTAAAGCTGCCCATTGCTCTTGCCAAAAAGCCTCCAGTTCCTGAAAAATTATTGGGCTGTCTTGCATGAACTGCATGTTTGAGATCTCCCCAGAGTGGCTCAATGATATTGAGGTCAGGAGACTGAGATGGCCACTCCAGAACCTTCACTTTATTCTGCTGTAGCCAATGACAGGTCAACTTGGCCTTGTATTTTGGATCATTGTCATGTTGAATGTCCAAGTACGTCCCATGCGCAGCTTCCTGGCTGATGAATGCAAATGTTCCTCCACTATTTTTTGATAACATACTGCATTCATCTTGCCACCAGTTTTGAACAAATTTCCTGTGCCTTTGTAGCTCACACATCCCCAAAACATCAGCGATCGACCTCTGTGTTTCACAGGCCTTGTTGACTCCTCTCCAAATGTAACATTTATGGTTGTGGCCAAAAAGCTAAATTTTAGTCTCATCACTCCAAATTACTTAATGCCAGGTTTGAGGCTTGTCTCTGTGCTGTTTGGCGTATTGTAAGCAGGATACTTTGAGGCATTTGCGTAGTAATGGCCTTCTTTCTTCAAGTGCCTCCTTATTGTGCATCTTGAAACAGCCAGACCACATGTTTTCAGAGAGTCCTGTATTTCACCTGAAGTTATTTGTGGGGTTTTCTTTGCATCCCTAACAATTTTCCTGTCAGTTGTGGCTGAAATTTTAGTTTGTCTACCTGACCGTGGTTTGGTTTCAACAGAACCCCTTATTTTCCACTTCTTGATTAGAGTTTGAACACTGCTGATTGGCATTCTCAGTTCCTTGGATATCTTTTCATATCCTTTCCTGTTTATACAGTTCAACTACCTTTTCCCTGAAGATCCTTTGACAATTCTTTTGCTTTGCCCATGATTCAGAATCCAGAAACTTCAGTGCAGCACTGGATGAAAGATGCAAGGGTCTGTCAGGAGTACAGAAACTCATTGACCTATTATACACACACACACTAATTACAAGCAAACAGATCACAGGTGAGGATAGTTACCTTTTAATAGCCATTCAAACCCCTTTGTGTCAACTTGTGTGCATGTTATCAGGCCAAAATCACCAGGGTATGTAAACTTTTGATCAGGGTCATTTAGGTAGTTTCTGTTGTCATCATGATTTAAAAAGAGTAAATACAGTTGATTGATATATAAAAAACAGTATGCCAGGAGATGGCGCTAACCCTGGGGCGATAGTCCTATTCAGCCTCATACAACATTTGGATCTTCGTACCCCTCGTTCTTAAAGTTTTTAAAGTCTTTCATCCCCCGTTTTAAATATTTCCTTCCCTCGGTTTTATATTACCAAAAACATGGCCGACGTTCACCAAAATATAGTCATGTGACGACACCTTAATTAGACCACCCCTCTTGAGTGTATATATAAACGCGTGGAGTACCAAGATGGCCACCGCTTCCGAAGACGTCCGATGACGAAACGCGTTAGGTGGGGCCAGTGAGTACGTCCGAACGTTTGACGTCACGCTAAGGTTCGCCGTTTTGGTGCAGGGAACGCCAACTATAGGAAGAGGAAGGGAGACGTCTCTTCCTCAAACGGTAGCCGTGCTACCACCTGTCTACTGTTCCCAGTGTATCACCACGGAGACCCAGCAATATTATTTACTTACTTTATTTGGACAATAAATATATACGGTTTTACACTATATTGGATTTTCGTCCTTTTATACTCCACTACACCGGAGGGATTTCACATTGTGGAACGCTGTACCGAAGCACAGGAGGACCATCAAGGGGATCGTTACTGGAAAAGGTCCGGCGTTGAGGATTCTAACCCGAGCTGACCGGGATAAAGATTCAGCATAGGCGAGCTACCCCTGCAGGGGTACCTAGCTCTGGTGAGTAGGGACGCAGGAGGGGAGCACAGAGTGAAATCACTGGATCACTTTTGCAAGTCTTGAAGCATTATCACCAAAGTCACTGAACACAATCTTTTCAATATCTGGAACTTTGCAAGAGACTATTACTGTGTTTTTTTTTATCCATGGACATTATTATATTATAATCTGATTATCAACTACAACAAAATATCTCAAAGTTTATTTACATTGTCACCTCACTTATTTGATACTTTTGTATGATAACTGAAGGTTTTCATTCTGGGTTTCTGCTTTACACGAATACCATAACTTATTATTTGAAAAATAACACTCATTTATACGCACAGCACAACGTTTACATACACTGTCACTATATGCACTTTATTCATTTTCATATATGCTTTTAAAACCAGGGTGTCGTGTGCAATAGGGTTGAGTCTGAATAGGACTATCGCCTCAGGGTTAGCGCCATCTCCTGGCATACTGTTTTTTATATATTTATTTTTCCTTTGGAAAAGCAGGAGGGCAGCTTTCCCCAGAGTAACACTCATCTCCACTGTAGCGCGGGATCCCCCTTTCTCTAAACATTTTGTACAGTTGATTGATAATAAATGGCTTCGGCCAAACACTAACTATGAGTGAAAGAAATGTTTTTGTGTTATCATTCATATTCTCTGAAAAATGGCCAAGAAATCATAAATTCTGCCAGGGTATGTAAACTTATGAGCACAACTGTATATTCCAGATGGCTGCAGTCAGTATGCTATGTTGCATATTTCAGACTGCACACCTCTGTATGCTATGTTGAACACATTGACTAGTATATGATTTCAAAGTAATAAGATATGGCACCAAGCATTTTTTTTTTGCCTGTGGGTCTCCTTTCATGTACATGAATATAATGGTAACAGGGATCATGCGGAAAAAATGTGTCCTTAAGTCATTCTTTGTTTATACTATCTTCATCACTTTTCATTCTCACCTAACAACATTTCCCGGTTTTGGGGTGAAACTGTCATATCACTTACAGATCATCTGATCACTACATACTTCATAACATTTCAATTAGCCTTAAATAATATCCTAAAATAACCATGAATGTTGCTTATATATCTTTCCACTTAACCGTGTCATGTAGAGCAGGGTGAGATGTTAAAAAGCATCCTGTACAAGAGCTGCACACTTCTCAAATGTCAAATCCACTTGTCATTTGCAGATAAATAGATTGGTTGCCATAATTTCTACAGTGTTATGCACACTGCACATTTTGCTAAATATCCTAGACGCCTTTCCTACTGGCAGCAGCGATTTGGCAGAAAAAAAATTATTGATGCTTGCATTTGCGTTTAATGCGTTTAGCTGTGTCAATCGCTAATTCATTTCATTGGCCAGTATAATAATTTATTCTGGCCATTGAAATGAATTAACGCTCAAACCTGCTTAGCGCTAATGTGCATTTAGACATGTTTATATGCTTTTACACACGTCAAGCGTTTTTCTGTCAAAACACCCCTGCTCCTGGCTGTGGGTTTATTTTTCTGCCTCTAAACTCCTTAGAGGCAGAAAAAAAGAAAAATGCCCGATGTCCATAACATCCACGTTAAAAATGTCCAGAGCGCAGGAGACCAAAGAAAAAATAGCTATTGCTTAACCGCTTAAGGACCACCCCACGCAGATATACTGCAGCAGGGCAGCCCTCCTGCGTAAAATCACGTACAGGTACATGAATTCGTGCACAGGGTCTGGGACGCACGTGTGCTCCGGCGGCAACCCGCTCCCCCTGTAATAGTACACTTCGGGAGCCAATCAGCAACTCTGGTGGACGCAATGTCCGCCAGGACACGCCGACCTTTCTCTGGAGAGGCAGAATGGCGGTCTGCCTATGTAAATAAGGCAGACCACTGTTCTGTGAGAAAGGAAGATGGAAATCTTGAGTTTCTAATAAGCAGAAACACAGATCTCTGTCTTCCTCCAGTTACAGCATTCCCCCCACAGTTTGAAAGCACACCCTAGGAGCACACTTAACCCTTTGATCAGCCCTGATGTTAACTCCTTCCCTGCCAGTGTCATTAGAACAGTGTTAGTGTATATTTTTTAGCAGTGATCACTGTATTAGTGTCACTGGTCCCCAAAAAGTGTCAATTAGGTATTCGATTTGCGCTCTGCAATGTCGCAGCCCCGCTAAAAATCTCTGATCATCGCCATTACTAGTAAAAAAAATAAATAAATAAAAATTCCATAAAAATATCCCCTAGTTTGTAGACGTTATAACTTTTGTGCAAACCAATCCATATACACTGAATGGGATTTTTTTTTTTACCAAAAATATGTAGTAGAATACATATTGGCCTAAACTGATGAAGAAATTAGATTTTTTACATTTTTTTATTGGTTGTGTTTTTTATATCATATTTTTTTCTCAAAATTGACGGCCTTTTTTAGTTTATAGAGCAAAAAATTAAAAACAAAACAAAAAGGAAGGTGCACACATCTAGTGCATTACCAAAGACATTTAATAAATGTTAATAACATTTTTAAAAGTGATTTTTTTTTTTTTTTTTGTAACAATTTTTTTTTTAACATTTATTAAATGCCTTTGGTAATGCACTAGGTGTGCACACCTTCCGTTTTTTTTTCTTTTTATAGTCTTTAAATTACCCCATCCGAGGAGGGCAGCATCCACCTAGTCTTGGAACACTGATGTCCTTGTTGCTTTTTACCACAGAAGACCTTTTAGCACTGGAAGTGACTGTTTTTCTGGTAAACAATAAAAAACGCAGATTTAATCAAATACCACCAAAAGAAAGCTCTATTTGTGGGAAAAATAGGACATCAATTTTATTTGTGCACAGTGCCGCATGATAGCGCAATTGTCAGTTAAAATAACACAATGCGGTATTGCAAAAAATGGCCTGGTCATGAAGGGGGGTAAACTATCCGGGGCTGAAGAGGTTACATAAGATCCTGCATTGACAGCTTTGTAAATGACCTGCTTATACGTATTACCCTAACTACTAAGTTGTGTTTCTGGCCAGAGTCTCCTTCACCCCGATCCCTCTGATTTCATTTAAACAGTGCAAATGTAATACGTTTTTGCAGACTTCTTGGTCCAGCGATAAATGATGCCAGACATTTTCTCACCTATTAAGCCCTGGGCAATACTTCACCTGTCTTTCTGTAGTATTTCAAGGCTTCAGAGGCAATGAGCGCATACAAAAGTGGAAAGCAGCTAAATGCTGCTCTTTATGTATATTTAAATATGCTATTTCAAAGTGCACGTTACAGAGAATACAAGGAATGTGTGGACCAGTTATTAATTTTAGTGTATAATTACACTGGACCAGCTTGGACCAATGTAGGTATGTGCAGTATGTACCCTACCCATGGGAACACTGTGGAAGCAGAGAATCACTGTAGTAGTCACCAATACCACAGTGATCACTGCTGTTTTCTAGGTACTGTGCAGCTGCCCTACTGCATAGTAACCACAGGGGGTCGCATGCTCAGTACAGGTTCTATCCACAGAATGCCTTGCTTTTTTGTCAGTTAATTCAAGGTGCTCTCTGATTGGATGAGGTGGAGAGGCAGGGTGGGGTAATCATGATGTCCAATCAGAGAACGCTTTGCATTCATTGACAAACCTGCAATGGTGCCTATACCAAGAGAGCAGCGCCATGTGCTTACTATGCAGTAGGGCAGCTTCATGGTATGTGCCCCGGAAGACAGCGGTGATCACCTTGGCAACATAAAAAATAGGTAATTTGGACTTTAAATGAAGCGCATTCAAGAGTCTGTCACTTCCTCATTTAAAGTCCCAAACTCCCCCATTTATTATCACCTTAATAGTGACCAGGGCAGCCATCAGAAATTTTGGGACCCCTTACACAGATTTAGACCTGCCCCCCCCTCCCCGTCTGACCGCCAACTTTCCCCAGTGCCCACCCACTGGCTATCCCACCACATCCACCCACTGGCCAGGGGTGTACACATGTTGCAGCCGCAGTAGGAATTATACACCCTGTCATACTCACCAGGTGTAGCCTGCCAAGCATTACCCATTCAACTGAAGTGAAAGCAGAGTTCCACTGAAAAGTGGAACTTCCGCTTTAAGACCTCCTCCCCAGCTCCTGACGGCAAAACTGAGCTTTTGGGGACGAGGGGGGGGGGGGTAGGGATACCCCATTTTACGGGTACTTCTGTTCCGGTAGCCTTAGATGATCAAAAGTGGAAGGTCTCCTTCCTCCTCCCTCCTGAAGTCTTCTGGGAAACAAGACAGGTCCTAGAAGACTTTGGGACCAATCACAATGTGCAGTGCTGCTCGCACCTACACAGTGCGCGTCCGACCTTGGAGCCGACACTTAAAATACAGTGGAACTCCGCTTGAAGTGTGCAATGCTAGTGTGAGATCCAAGTGGTAAAAAAAAAAAACGTGCACAGTCAGCACAGCTTCACCCGATGCTTTCAATAAGACCTTGCACCGAACCATAGGTATCGGAGGTCCCAAACTTGGACCAGTTTTGGTCCAGGGGGCCTTCTCCATGTGACCCAGGTTTCGTATTTTTATCGCCTATGGTTCAGGAGAACAGTGTCCTTAAACCGGGTGCCCCCTTCCCATAGGCGCCAATGTTAAGTCCGAAATTCACTCGACAGTTGCCGGGCAATGACTGGTCAATTTGAGGACCAAGTACGTCCGAACCATAGATGCAGGAGGTCCTAAACTCGGAACAGATGTTGCCCAGGGGGCCTTCTCTATCTGACCCAAGTATTTTTATTGGCAATGGTTCGGGAGAACGGTGTCCCCAAACCGGATGCCCCCTTCCATAGACTCCAATGTTAAAAACTGATAAAGCCTTTGTTGTAAGGGCCCCTTGAGAAACTGGTGCCCCTTACAACATTACTGCCTGTCGA